>NDGM011179309.1:0-16951 GCA_002564305.1 Octomys mimax | reverse complement strand
TCCCCACCCTATGACTGTATGAGGCTTTGGGGGGACAACTAGACACAAACCATAACACAGTTATGTTACTATTTTTTTATTCTTTAAAAATAAAAAAGAAAAATTATTGGGAAAAGGTAAACATGTATCAAGTTGTAATTTTTTTTTGCTGAGAATAGATATTCATTGAAGAAAATCAGTTACTCTTCATCATGTCCAGAATCAGATCTTTAGTTGTACACCTCCCAAACTAGGATCTGTCTGTCTGTCTCTGTCTCCCTGTCTCTCTCTGCCTCTCTCTCTGTCTGTCTCTGTCTCTGTCTGTCTCTCTCTGTCTCTCTCTCTCTCATTTGTTCATTCTTTTGCTCTTTTGCTCTCTTTCTGTTTGAATTCTTAGACTTTATCTTTCTCAGTGGACCTACACTCCACACTGAGGAATAGTGCCTTACAATGCCCATTTGGTTCCAGTGTGTTCTTTGGGTTACCCTATCTCCAGTATCAGAGTATCTCAGAAGCTAAATTACTCTTATAATGCTACTTTTGTACATACAAAAGAAGCTAGATTATCTTAATGAATACCTGTTCTGCTAGGGAGACAATATGATGTTTACACATACAAGTCTGATTTATTTCACTTATAAATATGGTCTTAAGTTACATCCATTTACCTATGAAAGCTTCAAGTTTATCTTTTTTCCTAACTGAATAGTACTCCATTGTATAAAAATACATCTTTTTTATCCATTCCTTAGTTGATGGGGATTTGTTTTTTTGGAGGGGGGGATTTGGGTTGTTTCCAAGACTTAGGTATTACAGATTGTGCTGCTATAAACATAAATGCACAAATATTGTTGTGGTATGATATTTTCAGTTCTTCTAAAAAAAACACCCAGGAGGGAATAAAATATCATAGGTCAAATGGGACCTCTAATCCTAGTCTTTGAGGAATCTCTACACTGATTTCCACAGTGGTTGTACAATTCTGCACTCTACCAAAAGTGGAAAGAGTAAATAAATTCTGAAAAGTACAATAGATATTGTGAAAGGGAAAGAAACTGCTCAAAAGGAAAGAGCAACTGTAATGAAGGAGAGGAGAAAAGAAAGAAGGAAGGGCATATATATATATATATATATATATATATATATATATGCTAAGATAATTTTGGTACTAATTTCTATTGGTTTATTGAAAGGAACAATTAGCTTTGCACAGTGGTAGTATCATAGCCAATGAGGTCTATCCGAGGCGCGATTATTGCTAATTGAAAGGAACAATTAGTGCTTAATATTTTTGACAAATTTTGCATGCAGATATAAATCTGGTCATCTGAACAACTACAATGAGGACAATATGCAATATAACAACTATTGTTAAATTCATATCATAGTGATTTTTGTTATTCTGTATCATTTCTAATGTTTTTAAATTATTTTTACTGGTTTGAAAATTTAAAAAATGGGAATGCCTATTGTGAGCCAGAGTGCTGCAGGACTCTGTCCTGTCTCCGTAGCAGTCTACTTGGTTGTCGTCTATACACCCAATTCAGTTTCTTTTTCTTTCTTGGATGAAGCCAGGGAAACATAGCCCAATTGTCCTATGAACTTCTGTTTTGCCGAGCTGTGTGCTGAGCCACCCTGAGCCTGCTGTCTGCTGCTCTCATCAGACACTTGCTTGCCAAGGTAGAGCAGCATATAGTGGAATGAACTTTCTGCTGTGATCCTGCACACTGTTTTTTTTCACCAGATTGATTGTGCTTCGCTTCTCCAGCCCTTCCACTTGTGATTTGGTTTCTGCTTTACCCAATTTTATGCCTGTTTTCACTCGAGTCTGTCCATGCTGAGTTCTGTTTTACCCTGCTATAAAAGTACTGTGTTTTAGGAAGAATAAGTTACTTACTGTTTTTTAAACATATCTTGTTGCTTTTGCTTTAGCTTTGATTGATTTTGTCATTTCTCTAGTTGTCCTGTCCCCAGGTGCATTTAATCTATAACTCTAAAGAAATCCTGTCTGGTAATGCATAATGAGCCTTCTACTTCATTCTTCCTTCTCTAGGAAATGACTTGCCATCACGTTTCCTGCCAGAGGACAAAGCCTATGGGCTGTATTTGAGCTACATGATTCCTTCTTCTGGTTGTAGCTAATTATATATCAGAGATAACAAAGGAATTAATCCATTCGCTGATCACTGACTAATCAGAATCTGTAAAGAATTCTCTGCTATGGAATCATAAAGTCTGTACAATTGGTTCTTGTTCAAACTTGAACTATATATGCTCTGAACTGACAAGGCTACAGAAGAGACATGGGTAGTGAGAGGCACTATTCTGTAGGGAGTGCAAATGTGGTGAGGAGAGGTTACAAGCCCCAGGAGCAGAGAGAAAGGCAGATAGATATATAGACTGAGAAACAGACAAGGAGAGCAACAAAAAGTCAAGGAAAACCACCCAATGTTAGTGGCTTAGCCCTCTCCATCCCAGTCCCAGTCCCTTTGAAAAACATTTGTACTTCATTTGCAGGAGTCCTGCCTCTTTCTGCTTTGCCCATGGTCATGAGCCAAGGAGCTCGTTATGGAAAGAGGTCTTCTTCCCAGGCTCTTTTCACTCTGGTCTTTCTCTCATTAAAGGTATCATGACTTCCTCATTTTAAAAATTAATGCATAAAATTTGCTCTTTTTTTTTTTTTTTNTGTATTTTAGGCAAGGGTCTACTGGGTGTTCAAGGTCTCACTACTAGATCAGACTTGTAGTGATTCTCACATTTACAGCCTCCCAAGAGCTGGGATTACAGGCGCACACCGCCCCGCCTAGTCTCAGTTGCACTCTCGGCGCGCCCCAGGGGTGGGGCTGGCACAGCAAGCCTGGAGATTGAACCTCTGGCCCCTGCACCTGTTTGCAGGTGCTTTAATCTGCTGAGCTATTTGGCCGGCCCTCACTCTTTAAATGTACAATTCAGTGAATTTTAACAAACATATACAGTCATTGATCCACTCCATAATCAAAGTGAAAAATAATTGTCACTTCTCAAAATTCATTAATGCTCCCTTGGGGTATCTCTTACCTCCATCATCTGGAATGGAGCTACCAAGGTCAACTTCTTAGGGTGGTTATGTGGATAAAAAGAAACATGTCAATTGGCAGCATATTGTGAAGCCTCCAGTGTCACATCGCTAGCAGTCTTCCCCTGATTCCCCTTCAGATATTCCTTCACCTCACCTAGGCCAAGTACCACCTCTCCTGGTGAGTACTGATTAACCTTTCTACTCCAAGAAGCATGTGTACAGTTTCTGTCTGTTATACCAATTAGTTTTAGGTGTCCTCTTTTACTACTAGTTTATAAATTATATGGTCATCCCCTGGTGTTCAGTAATGTTTCCAGAAAATCTTCCCTGATTCCAAATAGTCATCCCCTTTTATTTGTTCTTAGGGACATCCTGCATTTTCTTTATAGTTATCCTCATAATTGTAAAAGTGGTCTGTATGTAGCAAAGAACTTGAGGCTTGGTTCTCATATCAGACTGGTAGCTGTCCACATATAAGCACTTGGGCCATTTTCTCTCATCAGTGGTCCCCAGAATTGGTCTTATTTGGAGTCATTGTTAGTACAAAGATTAGAATCATTAACAGAAATTTGATCCAGCCCTCCATCCCACTTCTGGCATTGAATAGCAACTCCTATGCCTCCTTGGGCCTTGCCTCACTTTCTCTATCTTGTAAGAAGAGAAAATTGTATTTAACATTCTCTAAAATTCTTTTTGACTCTATTATGCATATCAAGGACATTTCTTACTTTTTTTCCTAAGAAGTCATAAATTAGTCATTAATTATTCATACATTCTAGGAAAAACGTGGTATCAACATAGATCTATCCAGACAGAATAATATTCTTTTTCGGCCAGTGACTGAAACTCTAATTGTTTCCCTTTTTCTTGTGGACTCCTGAATATGTAAATTGTGATACACTGTCCTTTCTTTTCCAGTACATATGAGAAAATATAGTCTCTATGACTGTAGTTATTGCTGTACCTGTTGATGAGTGAATACTGAGATAGTAGGGGGAAAAAAACTAAGTTGATATCATTTAAAATAAACTTGTCTTTTCCTAGGCACTTAGCTAATCAAACATTTTTATTGTTGTTTAGAAAAAGTAATAGTCCTCGGGGAGACAACCATGTAAAAAAAAAAAACCCTAAAATTAAAAAAATAAGAGGAAACGAAGTCTGTTGACACCAGTGGGAAATAATGTAACCATTTTGTAATTTTTTTTTGTACTTTCTTGGGCCTCTTAATACACCTGTGGGATTGGAAGATTTTTGCTTGACTTTCATACTTACGTTTGTGTCCATAATGTGAGGAACCCTCCAGAGCTGACTGCACCCTCAGCTAATGCATGCAGACAAGGCAGTGGATTCCAACTCAAAGCAGGAAGTTCCTAGACTTGACATGTGTCTGTTCTGAGGTCAGAGCAGCCCCTGGGGGACTTCCTGAGCTTTGGCATGTGGGATCTTCTGAGGAACTGAGGAAGTTTTCTTGGTCACTCACTGTGAATTGTGTCAGATCATCTTGTGACTGTTTTTCTAACCTGAAGGACCATGAGAGTGGGGGTTAGGGAAGCTGTAAAGAGGCATGTAGAGTGCTGTTGAAAATGTAAATATCCAGAGTGGCTCCCAGAGCAGTACTGAGTCATAAGCACCCACTGTGCTTAGAAAAGGTACCTTGCTCATACATTCTCAAACCCTGAAGATGCCTTTATGTGTCTTGACTTTTATAGAACTGGGCCAATACCAAACAGTAAAGCAACATTTATATGTGGACCAGGAGGTCCTGAGTAAACTGGAGACATTGCTGACAAGAGGTAGGATGTGTAGGTGAAGAGGGAAGGGAAATTCAGAAACAGTCTTGTGTATAGGCTCTAAAATGAGGTTTCCTTGATAAAGGAAGTAACATGGAGGAACAAGAACAATACAGAAAGCTCTGTGTGTGAAAAAAGCATACTTGTGTCTAAAGAACCACTTGTAATGGGGACCCATCTTGAGGGACTGTGTAATAAAAGCTCCAACTCTTGAAATTGTTACTCTTTTTCTATTTGCATCTTTCACTCTTCCTTCCAATAATCCTAAGTAATTCCCTTTTTCCTTTTTCCACCAGTTTTAGAGATGAAACATTTCTCTTTTACTTTTTTAGCTACATGCCAGATTTTGCTAATAAAAAAATTTAAAAACTACTACAGCACTTTTTGTAGCTTTTGACCAATTTGTAAGGCAGTGCTTCCTAAATTTCAGTGGTACACCAAGCTTTTCAGAAAATGAGTTCCAGAGGGAATTGATTTTTATCTGCAATACTCTCATTCCACGGACAGGTTATTGACTACATTTGATAGAATGGAAGTGTAAAACCAGAATGAAGCATTGCAGTAGCAAATCCTATGGGGGTAGTTCATGATCAACAGGATCATTCATAGGATGGAAAGATCTGAGAGCTAGACAGTGTCAATAGAGAAAAGAGGTGAAATGAAAGCATTAGTTTTCTGAAAGATTCTTTTCCTTGGAGACACAGGGGTTTTGTTGACTGGACCTTATTTTCTGTGTACTTTCCATTTCTAGTTTTCATCAGCTCCTATGAGTATCTGTAAACTGCTGATAATTTATAATCATATATTTATGTTCAAATAAATATAGTGGCATACCATCGTCCCTACTGATGTGCTTCCACAGGAGGTGGTTCATATGTATTGCTAGAGGCTTGCTCTGGTTTCTGTCTCATGTTAGTCTGTATATTCTATTCTCCTAATGCCTTAGGTAGCTTTTTTCTCCTGCAAGAATATTGAAGGCCTTCTATCTACATGGAGATTCTCTCCCCGGCTGTGTTCCTTGCTGCTTTGTGGATGCTGGTTGCTGGGATAGATTCTTTATTATAAATGGCAGGTAGTAGTTTGTTCTCCAAGGTAGACACATGTACATGCAAATTTCATTTTAAAATTATAAAACCAAGTTCTGTGTACCTCTTCTTGAATGTTGAGGTTATTATTGGTGAAAGGATTGTAAATGACCAAGATAAATTTTATTTCATTAAAACTCAGAATAGAAATTTTTAGAGTAAAAGATTATCCCATAGAGCTTTTCAATAGGTGACAAGAAGATGTATTTGATTGTGGAATTTTAAGGGACTTTGACATTTTCAGTCCTCTAAGGTAGTGGTGGCAAAACTTTTAAAGCTTTCAATGATAGAAGCAGCTCACTGTGGCACACATGCCATAGGTTTGCCACAACTGCACTTAGAAAAAGACTACAGGAGGGGAAACATGTATGAATAATACAGATTGAGAGGAAATGTAAACTAATGGACTATCAATACACATATTGAAATTGTGGGTCAATAGCTGTTCTATCAAAAATAAGGATGAGACAGAAGTTGATAGCAACCATGAAGGTATAGTAAATAAAAATTGGATGACCTAAGATTGAGAGTTGGGGATGGGACATTAGAGAATAGCAAAGTGAAAAAACAAACAAACAAAAAACTAAAAACCCAACATTCCCAGAAGAAATTGAGAAATCAGGGTTTTGTTTTGTCTTAAAGTGGTAGTGTGGATTGAACCCAACACCTTCACACAAACCTGCATACTCCAACCTCCATTTTCTTGTTTTCTTGGATATGGAGTATTGCTAAATCATGCAGGCTGGGCTCAAACTCGTGATCCTCCTGCTTCATCCTCCCAGAGTGCTGGGATTGTAGATGTTTAATATTCCACATACACCCTCCTGCTTGGATGGGTGAGGGATGTTGTAGAGTTGGACTTGTTCCATTTAGGGATTTGCGTTGAGGGAAGACAGGGATGCATTGCGATTCCAAGGTTTTATGCCATAAATGAGGACAAAAACAACTATATGCTCTTAAACGTAGAATAAGTGGCCCTTTGCAGAGAAAATTCTTCATTTGCACCTTTTGTGAATTTCAGCGGTATAAATCCTCCCCTATAGAACAGATTTTTACTTGTTTGTATGGCATTAGTTTATAAGAAGTAGGACAGTGCCTCACAAAATTGGCTTTTGTGAGCCAGTAGAAACCAGCATTAGCATACACTTGAGAAGGCATAGACAGCAGAGGTTGAGGAAGACTGAGTGGTAAGGAGAGGGGAATTGGTGTCCCTCTTGATCTTCATGGATGTGGGCACAGTAGTCTGAAGTACAACAGTGCTTTTGGCTTTTTTGAGTCAAATAAAAACAAGTGTGTATCACATTTGGCCCATAGGCAGTAGTTGGCAGATTTTGCTCTAGGCTTCATCATGCCTGTGACTATCCAACTGGACTCTTTTCTTTTTAGTTTTGGTTCCAGGAATTGAACTCAGGATTGTTCACTTGCCAGGTAGGATCATGTACCACTGAGCTATCTCCCCAGGCCTCACCCATGCATGGCCTATATCACTGAAAGGCAGCTTTGACTTCAAATTGTGCAGGCCAAAAAACTTGCTGTCATTTTTGGCAGCAGTAGCTATCTGTTACCCACAATCAAAGACTTTGTTGGTCCTCCCTCAAAATTTATTCGGAAAAATATATATGTTCGGAATCCAATAGTTTTGTTGTCTATACTGATGTTACTTTAGAGCATGTGACAGTCATCTACAATAAAGATTATTACAGTAACTTGTAGTCTCTGGTTTAATATCCCCCCATACTGGCCCTCATGGTACTGGCTCAGCTATATCCCTTCACCTTAATTTTTTTTTAATTTTGAGGCATATTCTAATTAAATATCTCATAAATTCACTGCTTCATAGGCTGGGCTCAAACTTTTAAACCTTTTGCCTCAGCCTCCCAGAGTGCTGGTGTATACTCTAATGACCCAGCTTTAATCAGATATTTTTTCTTCAATATAATCTATTTGCCATTGAAGCAGTGATCCTTTTATAGCACAGTTTAGATGGTGATTCTCTTCAAACTCTGCAATAGCTTCCTGCTTCACTCAGAATAAAACCTGAAGAGCTTTATAGCAACCTATAAGATCATACTTAATTTCTTCCTCATATCTTCTGTTGTAGTCAGGGTTTGCAAGGAAACAAGTTTAATACAGGACACATAATATATGAGATTATTTTATAATACTCATCCAAAAAGTCGAATACAGAAGAGTGCAAGAAATCTGTCCATGTACTAGAAGCCCAAATAATTCAACTGAGAGCCTGGATCCCACAGCAATGTCCTCCAAGATTCCAACTGGAGGCCTAGAGACCATGACAATGTCTCATGCTAGTCTGTATCAAGGATCAGCCCTGAGAAGGCCCAGAGGCCAGTGCTGGAAGCTAGAAAGTCTGTACTAGAGGGATGAAGGATCTGTGTCAGCAAACTGAGCAATCTGCGCTGGAGCCAGGAAGCAAAACTCAAAGTAAGGACCAGAGATGCCCCAAGGAGAACCCCAGCCAACCTCAGTGGAGGGAAGTTCCTCTGACAATGAGAACAGCTGAGTTCATATCAGGAAAATCAATGTGACAAGCTTCTCCAAGAGAATCAATAGCTCACCATCTTCCCTTCCGGTGCATTTTGTACACATACTGTTGACAACAATCCTTAGGTAAGTCTTCCATGCCCCAGCACCACACTGATTCAGTTTAACTGGGTGTTATAAGTTGACCTGTAGTTAATCCACTATACATTCCTAACCACTCTAGTTCTCTTCCCTGAACACACAAAGAATTGTTATATTTCATGGCCTCTGAGATTTTTGTTTCTTCTGTCACCTTTGCGAAGTTCATTTTGTACCTTCTTTAATCCTTTGATGTCACCTTCTTAGTTCTAAGAAATCTTAACAATGAAATATGTTTTCTTCTATGTGAAGTGTCTACAATAAGCAAATTCAGAGACACAATGTAGACTAGAAGTAATCAAAAGTCACCAGATAGAGAGAGAAAGAGAAGCTATTATTGAAGGGCATAACACATCCATATGTGAGTATGGAAATTTTAGGAAAATAAATAGTAGTGAGAGTTATACCACATTGTGAATGCATTTAATGATACTAAATTGTACCTTGCAAATCATTAAAATGAAAAATTCTATGGTATATATAATTTGCAACAACTTTAAAAAAGTAATTTAATACAAATAAAGGATATTTTTTAACAAATTGTGCCAGCACAATTGGATATCTATGGGCAAAAAAATGAAACATGACCTAAACATTATTTAAAATACCAACTCAAAGCATAGTATAGATTTAAATGCAAAACATAAGATTATAAAACTTTTAGGAGAAGATTCAAGGAAATCATCAGAACCTAAGGATTAGTGAATAATCCTTAGACATGGCATTCAAAGCATGATACTTAAATGAAAAAAAAATTAAAACAGTAAATGTCATCAACATCGAAAACTCCTGTTTTGTGAAAAATATTGTAAAGAGGATGAAAATATGAGCTACAAACTGAGGGGAAAAGTGCAAAATATCTTCAAAGGACTTCTATCTGGAATCTATAAGTCATTCTTAAAATTGAATAATTAAAAATATCCAATTAGAAAATTGGCAAGAAAACAAAGATGTTTCACCAAAGAGTATATAGAGATGTCAAATAGGTATATGAAAATATGTTCAGCATCATTAACCATTAGGAAAATGCAGAGTCAAACCACAGGAAGATTTCACTGCATACCTATCATAATGACTAAAATTATAAAATACTATTAAGTACTGTCAGGAAGTAAAGAAAGTTAATTACTCATTAATTGTTACATATAAACTGGGATAGCCAGTATAAAAACAGCTTGGCAGTTTCCTTAAAAATAAACATAATTACCATATGATCCATCAATAATATTTCTTGGCATGTATCCCAGAGCACTGAAAACCCATTTTCACATAAATATGTGCATACAAATGTTCATAGAAACTTTATGTCTAATAGGTAAATTTTAAAAACTTACTCATAGTTAACAAAGAATTAGAAACAGAATATTAAAATATCCACTTCCCCAGATATTCTCCAGTGGGCAAGTGGGTATATATATGTATACAAAGAAATTCTCCACAGCCATACAATGAGCAAGCTAATGATACAGACAACCCTTTGGGGGACCTAAAGGGCATTGTACTAAGTGAAAAAAATCCAATCTCAAATGGCATATACCTAAGAATTTCACTCATAGAACATTCCCCAGATGACCCTTTCACAGATGAGATCATCAAGGCACCAGACAATAAAGCTCTTACCCAAGAGTCATCCAAACAACATAGCTGAAAGGCAGATCCTATCTTTTGATTTTAATCCTTTTTTTAAACAATGCCACAGCTGCTTGTTATTGATGAAAGTAGCAATTTGTGTGATTCATAAATTAACATTTCCAGAGGGGAAAGAGCTTCTCTGTAATGAAGATGTCATAAATCATGCATAGTTGTCCTGGGATTTGGAACAGAGCTAATATCAGTGTTCACACTGAGGCATGTGTCTGTGCTGAGCTGTCCCAGGTCAAAACTCATTTTGTCTGTCATGGAAAAAGCTCTGAGCTTCCACACAGTGTAAAACTGGCCTTCAGCATCGCTGATCTGCCCTCCCTGTGTTCTCTCTCTCCTTTGTTGAGAACTCTTCCGATTATATCAGCTCCACAGTGCTTCCTATTATACTCTAGCCTGCTCTCTTTCTCAGAGCACCACAAGGTCTGAAACCAGACATTCAGATTTATGCAAATTGCACTAGAGGGATTTTCTGACAAGGTATTAACCTAGCAAGGCATTAACTCTGATAGAGTTGATTTTCTAAATAAATGAATGTAGTATACAGTCTTCCCAAAAATTATATTTTTTTTGTTTCTTCAGTAGAAAGTAAGTTGTATGAGTATACGTTTTTGTTATCTGTTCTCTGATGCTCTTCTGTTACCTATAAGAAGACAGTGCACATACTCTGTACTTCTTGTTATGTTTTGTGTCTAGATGTCTCCCCAAAGCATTCATGTAGTCACTGGGGTGGTCTTCTAGAGTTTATGATTAATTCATGATCTAATGCTGTGATTATGGATGTGAATGCTATACCTGCCTGGGGTGGGTAGCCTGCATGCAATATAAGGAAGCAAGAGAGGCTTGATAGCTGCCACAGCCACTGCTCCTTCCTTTGCTCTTTGCTGTTTTCTGCTGCCATGAACTGCTGCCCTCTGCTATGTGCCACTGTGCCTTAGAGCCAGATGAGTATGGACTTGTAACTGTGACTGTGAGCTAAATAAACTTTTCCTTCCTTCATTTTGAGTATCCGGTGTTTTGTCCCAGCAATAAAAGAAAAGTAACTGAGATACTTCTCAAGTATTTAGTAAACAAATAATTATTGAAGCCCATATCTTTGAGAGATAAATATTTTAGTCTTCTTTTACAAAGTCATTTTAGACAGTGGGAATCAAATAAGGAAATTTTGAAGGTAGTTTGCTTAGTTTGGACATAGCTTATGAGAGCCATCATCATGGATGATTGTAATTATTATGTGTAATAACCTTCTTTTATAAGGATGGAAACACATACCTGGCAAATAGTAGCCATTCAAAAAGTATATAGTCATCCCATGTTCTGTCTGGAAGGAACACCCACTGTCCTCACAGGTCTACCCTCCTAAAATGAAAATTCCTTGAACTTAACTCGACAAATGAGTGCATGAACACTAAGATATGGAAAGAAGAGGTGGTCCAGCACAGGGCTTTGAGACCTGAGGAGCAATATCTTAAGGAATTCTTGAAGTTGTCTATTGCCTGCCATGCATTCTGGACAGTGAACTGTAGAGTCCTCTAATTGGGAGCCAGCAGCACACAGAGGCTTAAATTGCTCCAAGAACAGCCTGTTTCCCCCAGTTATAGAACCACACAAAATATCACCTAACCAGAAAACATATATTACATGATAAAATATACACTGCATGTTTATATTTTAATGACATTTATTATATTAGAAGACACATTAAAATTACCCCACCACCACTACCACTATGCTCCTCACTTTGAACACATTTATCTCATCCTTCTTGCCACTTCAAGAAACAGTTCTGGAAATCCTCTTTCATATCTTTAGTTATGTTGTTGGGAAGGCATTGCTATTCTGAATCAATTCAAAACATTTATGGCAATTTCTGCCAAGGGGATATGTCTTCATCCATCTTCATTTTTTAAAAAAATTTTTAAATTGTTTGTTTGTTTGTTTGGTATAGGGTCTTGCTACGCAGCTCAGACTTGTAGTGATCCTCCTGTCTCAGCCTCCCCAGTATTACAGGTGTGAGTCACCATGCCTGGTTTTGGTGGCTGGCTCAGTTAAGGCTGGCACAGCATGTAGTACCAGGAATCAAACCTGGATCCTAGCACTTGCCAGGCAGGCACTTAGACAGCTGGACTATCTCACCAGCCCCTACCTTCTTACTATATCTGGCACCATCAAGATTTCTGGCTCATCTCCAAATCGAAAAATCACTATGAAAGGTAAAAGTTTTCAGTCAACTCAGGACATCAAGGCAGTCACAACAGCATTGCTAACGTCACTCACAAAAAATTTCCAGAACTGGTTCAGAAAGTGGCAAGAACAATGGGGTGACGGTGTGTGAAGGAAGGTGAAATTGTAGGGAAATCAATAGTAATGTATCTTTTATTTTAATATTTTAAAAATTTAAACATTTATCATTTGATCACATAGGTCATACCTGTCCTGTGCTAGGCAAGTAGGAATATAGAAAGCGTATCTCCCTTAACCTTTCACACACACGCACACACACACACACACACACACACACACATACCCGATATACAAATAGTTTCACTGGGGCAGAATAAGAAGCTCATGTTCCATCTTAATGTCTGCTTCTCTAAAACATTCAGGTGCTCAAATTCACCTACCAAGTGGTGGTGGGAATACTGACCATGGAGCTGGTCCTCCCTTCCCATGAACCCCTTTCCCCGCCAGAGCAGCATTAGCAGATCTAGCACAGAGCTCAGCTGTCATCACAACTCAAGTCACAGAGATTAAATGAGAATGAGAGATGTGGTGCCAGATACCAATAAATTTCACCTTACACATCTTTTTCAGCTTTCCTCCCTTTTGGGTAAGCTTCTGCGCCATGCTGTAGCTGCAAAGAAATGATGCCATTTCCCCTTACTTACTCTTCCTTTTTCTTTTCCTCTTCCTCAATTCTTTCCTGTAGCTACAGGATCTATGCAGGGACTGATCTTTCCTCACACAAAAGCTCAATGAGAAGGTTGTACTCACTGCCCTACCTTACCATGGTGGTTTGGAGGAAACCAGTACTAAGCTGAGCATACATGTCCATCTAGGTCTTCTCCCACATATCAGCAGTATGCATGCTTGCTAGAAATTGATGATGATGTAGGATGCAAGGCCTTCTTACAGTATAATTGCCAAAACATTTAGAACACAAATGAAGATCATCTGTCACACTAACAACCAGAAAAACCACAACTGGAGTGAACGAAGCCAGTCAATAGGCAGAGACACAGAAATAAATCATATTTTGGAATTATCTGGAAAATATGTAAAGCAGGCAATCATTAAAGTACTTCAATGAAGAGTTATGAATTCTCTTAAAATAATACAAAACTAAAAAATCTCAGGAAAGAAAATAAGAAAGTTGAGAATAAAATACAGTAAACAAAATGGAAAACTTACTAGATTAATTATTAGCAAAGACAAAGGATTAAATCAATGAATAGGAAAATAGATCAAACATTTTGTCAGTTGGAAAAACTGAGAAACAGTTAATGCTTAAATTTTCTTTTTTAAAAATTTTTTACCAATTTTGCATGCTTATATCTGGTACTCTGAACATTTAATTTGGAGGCAACAATATGCAATATAACAACCATTGTTGAATTCCTGTCATTTTGTTTAGTTAAATTGTGTATCATTTCTATGTTGTTTTTACTATTTTTGTTCTCTTTTAAAACATAATAGTAAAATTAAAAAAAAATAACCAAACCCATAGAGATCTGTGAAGCCATACCAAGTGGTATTATTCTTATCATGAAAACCAGAAGGGGTCAGGAAGAAAGGCTTAAAATGAAGGGTTTTTAAAAAATGCCTTCAGCATCCCAGATTTGGCAAAAACAAACACACACACACACACACACACACACACACCCCAAATTTTAAAATGGAGTGAATTACTGAATAAAAGCCAAAAAGAAAAAATATGTTAAGACACCATAATTAAATATTTGAACACACAAAAAAAATTAAGTCAGAGAAAAATGACACGTTACTTGTGAAGGAAGATGAATTAAAATTGATAGCAGTCACCTGAAATCATGAGGCTAGAAGCCAGTGGCATGTATTTTTAAACTACTGAAAGAAATGGACTATCAACTACAAATTTTATAGCCAATGAAAACATCTTACACAAATTAAAGGGAAATTAAGATATTCTCAGGTGATGGAAAACTAAGAGAATTTGTTGCTCACAAATCCTTAAAAAATAGCTTAAAAATTATCTCTATAGAAAGAATGTAACAAAAAGATTGACATTTCAGAAAGTAAGGGACATGGGTGAATATTATAGGCTATCTGATGTAAAGATTCTTAAACATGTTAATGTCTAAAACAAAAATTGCAGCACCTTCTGTTACAGTGCTCAGTGTACTTACAGGGGATACTTAAAACAATTACATTTCAATAGTGGAAAAGTTAAAGGAACTTGCTCAGAAATAGAGTTTCTATACCTCAAAAGATGCAAAAAATTAGAAAACACCATAATGGATTTCTAAAGATGGTCAAACTTTCTATAGGAAGACAAAAAAAAAGTAACCCGAATCAGAATAAAAACAGAAAACAGAAAAAGGCAGATTTAAAACATTATGTATCAATAATTATGTTAGATGTAAATGATATAAATACACTCATGAAAATAAACTTGTATAATGAGTACTTACTACATAATCCAATAATACACTATCTTTAAGAAACTCAATATGTAATGGCATAGGTATGGTAAACATAAGAAAATAGAAAATGATACATGATGCAAATAAAAATGTAAAAAGTATGAATATGTGCATGATCAGACCCCACAAAGTTGCATTAGGCTTTCAAACTAAGAAGAAGTACTGTATCCACACTCCATGGAGGAATTGCCTCCCCATGCAGCGTTGTTCAGAGATGGAAGCTGGGAGGTGCCTGGAACATGAGGGTGCTACCTAATCAATACAGAAGCTCAGAGACCAGTGGACTAGTACTGGCAAGCTTGCTGGAGGTGGGCGGTCATAGACGATGTGGCTTTCAAGTGCATATTTTGTCACCAGTGCTCTCCACCCATTTCTCGTACTCTGCTTCTTTGGCTACCTTGAGGTAAACAGCTTTCCTCTGCCCCGCCCTTCTGCCAAAA
The DNA here is from genome assembly GCA_002564305.1 of Octomys mimax. Lineage (NCBI taxonomy): Eukaryota > Metazoa > Chordata > Mammalia > Rodentia > Octodontidae > Octomys > Octomys mimax. The sequence continues at coordinate 1,633 of NDGM011179309.1, read as the reverse complement.
TGTTTCTGCCATGGAGCCGCTGGAACATAGGCTCAAACTGTGAGCCAGAATTTCTAAGGCATTTGGTCCCAATGACAAAAGACTGAGTAACACAGTTCCAAACTGTGTGTATATTAGGGGTAAAAGGAGAAATCTTAAACTCCTATCAAGCAACTAGAAAAAGAAGAGCAAAATAAATTCAGACAAGCAGAGGGTATAATAAAGTTAAGAGTGAAATTTACAAAAAAAAATACCAAGAGAAATCAATATTAGGAAAAAAATAAACTGGTTCCTTAAAAAGATCAGTAAAATTGACAAACCTATAGCAAGACTGACAATGGAAACAGAAAAAAACAAAATGGTAATGGACTAAGGCAAAGAAATCTGCACATACACAAGAAATCACTTAGATGAAATGAGCTTAGTGTCAAAAGGAACATCTGCCAAAACTTACCAAGCAAGGGTAAAATAGTTCAGTAGCCATTAAAGAAATTGCCTTGTAATTTATCCTGAAAAAGCATATTTATAGGCAGCTTTTGTACCTTCTCTCTGTCCATCTCTTCTTCCCTCTGTCCTTCCCTCCCTTCTTTCCTTCCTCCCTCTCTTCCTTCCTTCCTTATGTGATATTGGGGACTGAACACAGGATCTCACACATGCTGAGCAAGCACCAATTTTACATGATCTCCTAAAATAAACAGGCCTCTATCATGTATTTGGATGCAGACATCTTCAACAAAATATTGACAAATTGATCCCAACATTGTATAAAAGATTCTGTACAATGACCAAATAGAATTCATTATAGGTATCTAAGTCTGGTTCAACATTTGGAAATTATGTATGTCATATCTAATCATGGCACAAAGCTAAATAATAAAAATCATACAATCATAATAATTTATGCCAAAAAAGTTGGTAAAAATTTTTGTTCAATTGTCAGCAAACTGGGAATAGATAAGAATTCTTCCTACCACTCTTAGAGGAAATCTATGTTATGCCCAACATGGGAGACAATGTGACACATTTTCATAAGTCTTGAGATGCACATATTATATGAATAATCACATATGTTCTTGGGCTCTTTAATAAAAGTTAAACTTTGACTTGGTGGCAGAACACAACACTGGCTTTGGAATAGAGAAAAGCCAGAACTGTTACAGCTGCAATGGAGAAGAATAGGCTACCAGCAGTGTCCCATGGAAGGCAGCAACTCAGGACAGATATCAGTCAATGGCAGAAGAAGGCGACACTCTGTATGACATGAAGGCATGGGGTTACCTGGTTTCTTTAGATTAGGCATTTTGAATCATGTCAGTGTGCTCCATGCACAGAATGCCTTAGCAACTGGCCCTTGGCCCAGCTGTAGGAGAATGCAGTATAGCAAGTAGATGAGACGTAGACTTATAGCTGCCTGAGAAAAAAGATCTGATTGGTGTGTAGCCTGAATCTCAAAAATAGGAAAAGACAGCTTAAACATAAAAACACAAGACAACAAAGAATCTACATCAAATTTTTCCCATAATTTTATTGATAAACAGCAATGACAGAGTTTCAAATCAAATCACTAGGACAGTTTCAATAATTAACACAGTGCATACATTCTTCTTATTGGTTAATTGCTGTACAAGATGTGGACTTGAGATCCTATTTACAA
>NDGM011179307.1:0-12662 GCA_002564305.1 Octomys mimax | reverse complement strand
TATATATATATATATATATATATATATATATATATATATATATGCTTTCCTGAAAACAATTTAAAAATACAGCCTAGATTTTTTAATAATTTCTTTTATCTTATTTTGAAGAGCATAAACAAAAGCAAAAGCAAATAGCAGATGCAATGATAGAAACAGTAACATACAGCAATACATATGCTACAGATTTTCAAATCAAGAATAGCAAATTAACAATGGTTGCTATAGCACCTACTTTACCATCAGATCTGTGGCTCAGATTAACATGTATAGTTATGCAAGATTGGACAAAAAATGAATAATAATTCTTGCTTTGAACAACCTTAATTATTTTTCTTATCTTTTTTACTTTTTTGTAAATTTATTTTAAAGAGAGTATAATAGTAATCAATATGACATTAGTAATGGTACGCATTTAGAAGACCAAGATGAGAGGTATTCAACCATGTGTTTTGTATTACAAGCTGCTGTCTTTGATGTAGTTGCTTAGGTTGTAGATATCAGCATACAGAGTTAGTCAAAGTGCAAATTCTAAACATTAACTGTTATTTTCAAAACAACTGATGGAAATTATGAATACAGCCATCTCAGCCATCCTGTATATATGCTTGCAGGATTTTTCCCCCTTCTTATTTTCCTTTACTTTCTCCTTTCCCTCATTTTTGTTGTTTAATCCTTCTGTTTGCTTTCTTCCTGTTTTACTATATCTACTATACTTACAGCCTAGATTTTTTTTTTCAGCCTAGATTGTAACCACAAATTATACTCTGAAGTATCTGTGACACAATAATAGCAGGGGATGATGCATGTGGCATACACGTCTCCATGCAGAAGACAAAATGAACTTGAAGAGTTGTCCTTAGCCCCAGAAGGTACGTTCTTAACCTTTACCATCACCTACAACAAAAGAAAGAAACTGGCTCCACATGGAGCCTAGGAGAAGTAACCTCCAAGACCTTAATTAGATTGAGGGCCTAGTCTTTGGAGATGCCACTAAGGTGAATGGTTCCCAAAAGGTAGTTTATTCTTACGGGAAGGTTCACTGTTTACTCAGACCCGCTAATTCCTCGGCCCTTAACCCCATAAACAGATACTTTTAAACATAAAGAAACCAGTGCTTGCAAAAGTCGAATGTCCTTCTTAAGGTCATATAGTTTATGAGCAATGAAACCAAGTAAAATGGTTGTACTGTAGGTCAAAGATATTCAAATACATCTTTCCACCAGTTCTACAAAGCAGATATTATTACTTTTATTTTAATTATGCAACAATTGAGTCTCTAAAAGTCCAAGTCCCAAGTGAGTAGTGATAATAAGAGACAGACTTTGGAATCTTTCCTAGTCCGACAGTCAACACGCTTATTTTGTTTACCATGGCCTCCCTTGTCCTTGTCCTCCATGTGTATCGTACTCATGCCATTTTACCCTTTGATTAAATGCAACTATAGGACTAACAACAATGGAGAAGTCCAAGACAGTTACTCATCCCGAGATGGCTCTAATGGAGAACTGAACCAGCACAGCTTCCTCATCCTTTCAGCCTCAGAGAGAAAGGCTGCACCTCTGCTATGTAAGCAGCCACCCAATAGACTGGGTAGTTCAAACAAGTAGCAATGGGAGATATATAAGGCATAAAGTTTTAGCAGACATGTAGACATGTCCATATCGTAGTCCTTTCATATTACACTGACTAGAATTCATTATGCTGTTCCCCCTAACTCAGAGTCTCTCAGGCTTTGGGAAATGTGATTTACCGTGTCCTCAAGGAAGAGGAAAGTAAACTGAAATGACAGAAAATCTTAAGCTTTACCTTTAGGCAAGGACTATGCTTCATTTCAATCACTGTCTTTACAATTCAATTTCTCAAATTTTTAAGGAGGCCTCTTATGTTCACACACTGAAAGGGGATCTAGGGCAAGGTGGAAGAAATGCAAGCAGAGGCAGTCCTAATGCAGTCAAAGACCACATCCTATTGGCTAAGAAATACAGATGCCCTTGAAATAAAAGCATCTCTGGAAACCATGGAAATGCCAGCCCTAAAGAGGACCACTGGGGTTGACCTTCCCAAAGGCATAAACTACTTTCCAAGGGTTCTCTGTACTGTCCAGTGCTTGGTATCTTCTCCCTGGCTGTTCTTTTCATGTCACCTGAGTGCAATCACTCACCCTTTCACTGGCTTAGAAATATTCTGAAGGCATGAGAACAGCAGCATCCAGAATGGAGAAAGGAGATGATTCAGACACTTGTCGGCCCTGCTCGTCACCTACATCAGCTATGGCAGCACAAGAAACCCCTAAAAGGCACCATCTCCAGCCCCACCAGCCCCATCTGTGCAGCCCAGTGATGCCTACCAAGATTTGAGGGCCCCCCGTGTCTGAGAATCCACCTTCTCCTCCTCACACTGTCCTAACTGACACTCTTGGCCATGAACACAAAGGCAGTATGAGACACAGATAGACCTAGGAACTCAATAACTCATTGAGAAGTCACTGTGTGTGCTGGGAAGGCAACTGCAGCTGACTCTGTCTTAGGAGTGAAGACTCTAGCCCAGTTTTGTGACGGAAATCCTTTTCTGTGCTGCCTTGCAGAGGAAACGATTTCCACCTTTGGAATTCTGTAAACTTATAATTCCCCTCCGTGTCCTAACACTAGCCTCATAGAAAGTCCTGCCTGGAGAGATTTATGAATTTCAGCAGGCCAGTTTGTCTGTAATTTTGTGGTTTATTTGTTTCTGCTATTTCTTCTTCTGTTAAAGGAGGAAGAGGTACAAGAGGAAGAGGTTATAAAGGGGGAAAAAAAGGAGAGAGAGGAGGGTTCCCGTGTTCTACTTAAGATCAACACTTTTATGACAAATTATGATTCTTAGTCTTTTGCAATTAATTACCATCAAACCATAATACATTATGGTCTTTGAACAGGTAAAAGAATCTTTCTCCCTAAAGTGTGAGCTGTTAAATTTAAATTATAAGTTTGATAAATTAATTGTATCATTTAAAGAGTTTCTTGGTCTTACCAATAGCCTATTATTTAACTAAAAAATAACTTAAAAGTAAAATTTTGGGGAAATTTTGGCCCCCTTTAAACTTCTGTCGAAAAAAAAAGAAAAAAATGGAAGTAGATATTCTACAAACACCCTGGTTTACAATTCCCTTCATTTACAATCATGATTCAAATTTACCTAACTTCGTGGTCTTCACATTTAACCAAAAATTACAACTGGAGAGCCTGGGCCAGAAGAATGTAGCTCAGGAACATAAGGCCTGCCTCCAACCAAGGCTCTGTTATTGATTCCTGGTACAAATAAATAAATAAATAAATAAACAAACAAACAAACCAGAAAGCCTGACCTAAAGGGTCCCCAGGTACTTTCTTACATTCTCTATTATATTGACAAAAGCTCCTCCTCATGATTTTCCTTCTGCTAACATTCTTCCCTCCTGTCCTCTTCAGCACTGTATGTCAGAACTTTAATGATGCTTAGTGTTTCCCTGTTTAAAGAATATATTTGTTTTTATTTGACAAAAAAGTACAGATTTGCAGTATGTAGCATGATATTTAGTTGTACTGAATACATTGTGGAGGGTTAAATTAAACTAATTAATATATCTTATACTCGATACTCTATTATGGTTTGGATCTTAAAGGTTTCCAAAAGCTCATATGTCAAGGCTCCTGTCTAAGGTGCGATTGGAAGGTGGCAGAACCTTTAGAAGGTGGTGCCTTGTGGGACAAAGTGAGGTTACTGGGTGTGATCTTGAAGGAGGACTCTAGGCTCCCTGCTCCCCTTGTAGATTGTTTTGCCACAAAATCTGGCCATGATGGATACCTCTGCCACAGATCTAAGAGAAATTGGACCAATAAATCATGGACCTGAAGTCTCTAAATTGATGAGCAAACAAGTATTTGATCCTTTAAACTAAGTTTTTTTTCCCCAAGAAATAGAAAGTTAACATGAATAAGCACCTGTGCCACTTTTTGTGGTGAGAACACTTAGATTCTCCTCACAAAAGCATTTGTGGATACATTCCACTGATATTAGCTACAACACTGTGCTGTACAACTCATTGCATGAACATCTCTCATGCAGCAGACACTTTGGATCCTCTGACATCACCCCAGTAACCCCATGATCACAGCTACATCTGTGGTAACCACCAAGCTACTCTCTACTCTTATGAGTTCAACTTTTATAGATTCCACGTGGAAATGAGATGACACAGTATTTGTCTGTCTTGGTTCTGTGTGGCTATCACAGAATACCTGATGCTTGCAAGTAAATAAAGAGATTTATTTGGTTTAAATTCTGGTGGTTGGAAAGTCCAAGCACCTCTTGCCACATCTTGATGCTGGAATGAAGCAGAAAGAGTGGAATCAGTTATGTGCAAAGAGAAAAGGAGGCAGAGCAGCCTTGCCTTGGAACAAACCACTCTGTCAGGAGCTAACTGAGTCCTTGGAGACCTAAATCAGTCCCTCAATGTGAGCATTAACCTCATTCATTAACCTCTATTGCTCATGACCCAAATGGCCCTAAAGGCCCCACACCCTCTCCACACTTACACACCCAAAATGAGTTGTGGTAGAGATAAGCCATATTCAAATTGGAGCATTGGCTTATTTCGTGGGACATATGTTCTCCATGTTCATCCATGTTTTTGCAGATGACAGGATTTCCTTTCCTCTTTAAGACTGAATAGGATTCCATTTTGTACATATCTACCACATTTTATTACCTATTATTGCAAACTTAGCTGGATTCCCACGTCTTGGATATTGATAATGCTGCCCAGATATATGATGAATCCATTATACAATATATTGCTCAGAGCTGATTACTAACTTCACATTACATTTTCTCTTGATATCATCGCCAGCAGGCTTTTTTCAGATTTTCTATGTAGTACGGTGATATCACTTCTTGTCTTTTAGCGAGCTACCTTTACCCTTTCCCTATTTGTAACTCACTCCTTGTCCAGATTTCTGAATCAAAGGAAGGAAGAATGAGAGGTGGGTACTCAGTATAGTTCTCTGGCTTGTCTCCAGGCTATGCGGACTCAAAACAGGAAGAGTTCTGCAATATCTCCTAAGTAGTTTACATTTATCCTCTATATAATGGGAAGCCATTGAAGAATTTTGAGCAGAAGGATAAAATATTCAAGGATTCACTGGATTGTTGGTGAACACAGTAAATCCACAACAGATTAAAATCGTACCCCATCCTTTCTTGGGCATTCTACTGAGAGCTAGAAACCACATCTATTTGGCCATTAAGTCATTGCCAATCCAAGGACTACACAGTACAAGGAATAGAAACAGGAGGAAAGAAGGCAAGAAATATGAATGCGAGTTTTCAGCCTTGGTCATCAGGGTAAGTAATGGTGTTATTGATAGAAACAGCACAGAAGGAAGAAGGTAACCAAGGGCTCAGTTTGGAGCATCTTTTCATCAAAGTTCTAACAAAGTGACTAAGAGAAAATATACAACAGATAGCTGGAGCTCAGACTAAAGATGTACATTTCAGTCATCAAAGCCTAACTATCTGCTTAACCTTAGGTGGGCAACACACAACTGCCAAGGCCAACCCCATTTATTCATGGCCTGTAGGTAACATCACAGAGCAAGAATGCCGTGAAGCCAGTGGCCAGCCCAGGTGTCCCCTGAGTCCCGGCTCTTCTCCGCTGATAGTGCTAGACTCCTCATACATCACCACGTCACCCAAAGAACCACCAGGCAGACAAGGGGCAGCAGGGTGAGAGTTTATTTTTTGTCACAGAAGCATCTGTGTAAATTCTTCAGTTGTGCTCCTGGCCTGCAAAATCCACATCTTTCACCATCTGGCCCTTATCCAAAGTCAAACAAACCACCAAAAGACTTAGACTCTGGCAAAGAAAAAACACAAAAGCTGCTTAATCAGGATAATGTCATCATCGTATGAAGATACTGANTCGCCTACAGAGAAAGGCTATTAAGGCACTATTTCTACTGCAAATAAACAGCTACTTCAACTGCTGAACATCATATCTCCAGTTATTTAGTGTCTATAATTCCAGACACCGGGCACAACCCATTTGGTCACCTGAAAAGACTACTGACCTCGGTCGGATGGGGACAGAGCCAAAGCCAACAGTGCTCCCAGCACACACACCTGGTCTTTAAAAAAAAAATTGGAAATTGTACGAGCTGAGTTGTGCAAACTAAGAAGCGAAAGAGTCTGAGAAGCAAGTGGGAGGTAATTAAGCGCTATTAGAAGCAAATGGAACCTCATTTGACCAAATGGCCCAGTGTGCTCTGGTCTTTTGAAAGCTTTCCCAAGTACAGGAACCAAACTTGATCCTGTAGGTGCTCCTTTTCCTTAGGCTGAATGTTTATGCAAAGAACAGATGGGAAAGCAAATCAGAAAAAGATTTTAGTCGACCCACATAAAACAGCGTATTTGAGTGTGGGCATGAAGGAAGGCAAGTTTTAGATAGAACTGCATTTGTTTGATGTGTGGAGATAGACCTGGGAAGTGGGAAAGTACAGACTTTATTTAATCTTTCCCAAGGAGGAGCTGGACACAGCTTTAAAAAAAAGAAAGAAAGAAAGAAAAGAAAGCTCCCCTAGTAAGCACATAGTTCTATGTTCTCATATCTTTGGTATTTTGCAGGAATAATAAAATGGGGAATTTCCAGGGCTAAAGTTATTGGGTACTATGTACAGGAAGAAAATTTAGGGATGGATATAAACCACTATGCACAAATGAAGCTTTTTTCAGGGTATGGAAATTTTAAACACATTTTTATTGGATGAGGTCATGCCTGCCTGTATGCTATATGTACTCCAAGCCTATAAGCCCAGGATGGAAGTCAGCAGAGAAAGCTGCACTGAAAGCAAGATTAATACTGACCGCATTCTCACCCGCCTGCCCAATCCTAAAGGTCACTCAGTGTTAGAGGTCACAAGGAAACCATGCTTCTCTTGAGATGCCCAAGTTATCACTGTATGGGAGGAGAACTGAAACATGAGTACCTACTTATAAAATATAAGTCTAAGCTTTGATGACTACTGAGAGCAATTTGAGCATTTGATCCCAATGAGGTGTATCCCTTTGGAACCCTGGTGTCTCTTTGGGAATGAACACAAATAAAAACTAACAGGAGCAAGAAGGGATGAGGGCTCCTAATGGAAAGGGATTGCCTGCTGGTTGTTAGCGTTTCCATATGGACACAAGCAGCAAAACAACAAAAGATCAAAGAGCTACACAATGAAGAAGGGCGTGTTCCCTCTCATAATTTTGCATGTGTGTGAACATACAGCCTTCTGTAGGGATAATAGCAGAAACATGTTTTTGCAAGTGAGGCCCGATGTACACCCACTAATGAGGGTGCCTGGCTGAGCCTCAGTCTGCAAAAATCTCCTATTCATTTGTAAAAGATGCTACTGATTTACAGTATCTCAGAGTTGCAATAACCGTTAACAGATGCACAAGGGGGAAGGCTGTGAGGAGCAGAAATGTTCTGTGCTTCTAAACATCGTCAGAATCACTCCATTTGCAGCCAGCACAATTAACCCATCTTAGGGTCAAAGCCTGAGTCAAAAGGACTTTGCACACCAGGACAGTGACAGAGTGGTTAAGGTGAGAAGCAGATACTCATCCCCAGCCCTCCAGGTGTAGGTTGCCCCATGACATTGTACAGTATCTTTTTATAACTAGTAGTGTCTTTGAGGGAAAGAATTTAAATCTTTGTACAAAGAGGTGAGCTTGTCTCTGCTTTTTTTTTTTTGGTTCAGTGAAGTCACTAATTTTCTCATCCAAAGAATTTCGTGATCCTCTTTTCAAAATCAAACAGCCTCATTCTGTTATTTGGGTTTGCTGTTGTTGTTTGTTTGTTTGTTCATTTTTGTGGAACGGGGGATTGAACTCAGGCCCCTGTGCCTGCCAGGCAAGCGCTTATTCTACTGAGCCATCTCCCCGGCCCAAAAACTATTTTTAAATTTTCTTACTTTTTTTTTGGTAAGTATGTACAGGTCTACAGAGTCTGCAGGGTCTCACTATGTAGATCAGACTCGTAGTGATCCGCCTGTGTTCAGCCTCCCAAAGAGCTGTGATTACAGGAACGTGCCACCACTATTTGGCCAGCCCTGTTATTTGTTAAACTCTATCCCAACTGAAAAGTTTAAATATAATACTTAGCAAATGATGTATTATTTGTCACTCAACACATAGTGACTAAAAGAAGTATCAGAAAATGCAGTTAAAAGCTTGGAACCTCTCAGTGCTGAGGAGAGCACTAGTCCAGATCACCATTTTGTTCAGGCTGTTCAGTGACTTCCTGTGGGGAAGGTCAATCGAATGGACTTGGCAGCCATCCTTCCCTGCATTCAGAGAACAAAATGACCAAGACACAACCTTCAACACCTCATTATGTTATTAGATTTAATGTTTACAATTACACAGTGCTTTGGAGAGTCAAAGTGCTCTGCAACCCTTAATTAGCCCCTCTCCCCAAGTCCAGCTCTGTCTTCAGACAGAGACGCTGGGGCGCACAGGTTGTGATTTGCCCTCCTGGTGCAGAAGCCTGAAGCCCCGCATGGAGAAAGCCCAGCTGATCTTCAAGACAGCCGGTGCCCAGGCGCTGGCTGAGGGCTGCCTTTCACTGTATGCTGCGGCTCACTGGCCTCAAATATCTTTTTAATGTAAGAGCATGAAGACAATACTTTATCACTAGATGTGGGGTTTGTTGTTAATCAACTTGTTATTATATACTCCTTTTTGATCTAACAGCAAGCTAAATATAAGTTAAAAAATATTCCTCTTGTCTTGCTAAATCCCAACCTCCCAGTCTTTCTACCAACTTGTCTTTTTCTGGGGACATATTATTTACTTTTGCAATAATATTTCCCAGGATGAGAGAATTAGGGTCCATGCAGCTAAGAATAGTATTAGATTCAAGAACTCCAGTGTAAGCAAATCTTGAAGATGGCATTTAAATGACCGATTTAACAGGAACGTTTTAGAAAGAAAAATCATGCGCTTTTCTCACATCCTCAGTCTCTGGCTCACCTCCAGCTTCTTTGCAAGGTGTTCAAGGTAGGCGAGCAGCCCCTGCCAAGCCCCGAGGTGCTGTGTCCCAGCTGCCAATAGCTTCACGGGGTCACTGAGCAGGCATCCAGCACATCCCATTTGTAACCAGGCGAAACAGGGTCCCCCAGGGAAAATATGTACTCCCCATATGTGCAGCCCTGCGCACTGGTCTAGGTGAATCACCGTCCGGTAATGAGGGAGAAGGGATGTGTCCTGACATTTTAATTCCTTAGAGACATCTGAGCATCATTTCAGGGGCAGTCCGTGGCCTCAAACACACCACTAATCTGATCCAGCCAAGAGGACTGGATGCTTTTAAGGACCTTTGCATTAAGTGCATCTGAATTTTATTGCTGAAGCTTCCACGAAACTATCAAAAAGAAATGCTTTGATGTGCCCCCCTCCGAGCGCCTTGCGCAGCTCCGAGCCTCAGCGAGACCCCGCGCCCTCCCACCTCCCTGCTCCAGCACCCCACCACCACCACCACCACCACCGTGCTCCATGCCTTCCTGCTCATATGATCAGCAGTTGCTGAAAAAATGACGCCAAAAGCAACAGCCAATAAAAACAGAAACAGCTGCAATAATTTTGCACAGCATGGTCTTGATTTCCCTGAGTTTTGTACTTTGGTCCTTTTCCCTCTCTTTTCTTTTTTCCTTTTCCCTCCAGTTGTCCTTTCTACACACAACACCTTCAGTGCTGGTCCTGGAAAGGACCAAGAAAAACTGGCTCTTTGCTCTGCAAACCGTTGGGAAGGCGGAACGCATAGGGCTGACCACTTTCTCTAACAGGCTCCAAGGGGAACAGGGCCAGGCTTTTGCCACCAAGGACAGGTGCAAAGATTTTAAAAAACAAAACAGGAAAATAGCCGCCTGAATCTGCTCCTTCTCGGCTGCTATGGTGAGCAGAGCCTGTTGGTTGAGCTCTGTCTGCCCTTGTTCCTCCACACGTGCCCAGTCCCTAGTCTTCACGGGTCTGTCATTTTTGGTAGCTCCATTCCATCCATTTCCCTGAGAATCCTAGGCATGTAAAGGCAGCTCACAAATATAAAGAGGAGGCAGCGAGAGATCAGTACTTTCAGAGAAGAAAGAAGACTCAAATCCCTAAGCAAATAGAAAAGATGAGCCTAATGGCAGGTTGTAGGGAGCAGCTCCTGTCTTGCCTGGGCCAGCTGGCAGCCCAGGAACGCTAACCCTCTTTAGATTGCAGAAAAAATCAGGAGGCAGAGCCACAGGATCCCATGTTCTGTGTGTGCTGGGTCCCAGCCTCAGATCCAGCCAAAAGGCTTATAGCTTGGGCCACAGCCCTTAAAAGTTATACAAGCCTCCTTTCCACCGCTAAAGGAAAAAAAAAAAAAAAAACCCTAATGTTTTATTCCCCTTCAGCTGTTCCTTTTTTTACCCATGTTCTGGATCAAGCCCTGTTCTAAAGCTCAGCTGGGCCTGAGCTACCCACTATGGAGAACTGGTTGAAATAAAAGTCCTTTCATGGTGGCACAGCCCTGTTTTTCAGATGGTGTGAAGCAGATCTGTAGTTTATTATTAATAATAGCACATGCATGACACCGCAGCATCAAAGGGCTGTGCAGACATTAATTCCTTTGTGATGGGAAAAAGGCGGCAACAGCATCTTTTGTAAATGAATCTCTCCATCTTCTCGAGAGGGACTCAAAAGCACAGACCCAGCCAGAGATGAATGGATCAAACCCTAGAGGCCTCGGATCTGGGCCCAATTGTGGAACACTTTGAAAAAAAAAAATCAAGTTTTATCTGAGCTACAACATGTACCAAATTCTACACTCTTTCCAACTCACATGGAAGTTCTTCGAAGACAAGCTGTGGTATCTTTGTTCCAGGAATAAAACAAACAGGATAAAAGGCAGGAAAGTGGAGCGGATTAAACGTGAGCTTTTCTGCATCATTCACATTTGATCTGAGGTCTCTGAAACACAGAGAATTGTTCTTACCACTGTGGCAAAGCATGCCCTTCACTTTCTGATAATAAGTAATTTTTTGGTCCAAGCCACAGTCTTCTATTTAAAAAGTGACAGTTAACATCCCACTTTGTAGAATGTAGGAAAGAAAATACAGAGGCCCCTTCTGCCAGTGGATGTCCCACTTGGCCCTTCAGCATTTCCTTGTATTTGAAGGGTGATTATTTTTGTCCATTCTTTAATATATATAGCATGAGCTGCTTATACAAGAATAAAATTTTTAAAAGAATAAAATATATATATATAAATACACAAGATAAAATATAATTATAAAGTGAAATCTAATAGAACTGCTCAAGAACCACTACTTAACCAATAACCAGGAAAATCCTGCGTGTTTCTTCCTTGCTGGACCCCTGCCTCCTGACGAGGGTAGCCTTGATCATGAAATGTGTGATTAGTGTTCTTCTGCTGGGTTGAGCGCATGCACAGGCTTGGCCCATGGCCTCCAATGGTCCTTGGCCTATGACGTCATGGTCTTCACCCATTCTGCTTCAGGCTTAGTCAGTTGACTTGCTTTTGCCAATAGAATAGAAGCAGATAAAACACGAGTAGAATCTTGGAAAGCTTATACACATGTCCCTGCCTGTCCCCAGCAAGTCTCTGCTTACCCTGAAAATGTGGCCAGATTGCCAGCTGGGCCATGATAGACATGTGAAGCAGAGTTGGGCCACACTAGGTGACAGCCATCCTCCAGCAACCTGCAGCCAAGCCATGCACACCTGTCAGCCAAGATCAGCAGAACTACCTGGCCCACCTGTCAGGGAAACACTAGCACACCCTGCCAGGGTCAGCGGAGCACTGGCAAGATCAGATGAACACAGCTGACGTGTAAGCCACATAAACAATGCAGGCTTCTTTCCATAAGTTACTGAGTTCTGGGTGGTTGGTTGCCATATTTGCTAATAACAGATTGCCTACATCATTCCCTTTCTCATTAAAAAGAAAGTCACCATTGCATACAACCCTGAGGGAAAAAATTAGCCTTATCTTTTCTTCTCTATTCTATTTCCAAAAACTTTTGTAACAAGGTGTATTTTTCTTTGTGACTTGTTTTTTTCACTTATCATTATGCTTCTCACTTTTTTATGGATGTTGTAATGAGGCAGAAACATAAAGCGTGGCTAAAACAGGCAGGCAAAGGAGGTCCCTGAGGAACTTCCTAGACACATGCACAGAGCCACTCGCAAAGCCCTGTGGGAGACTTCTCGCAAGAGCGCCAGCAGGGTTTTCCTAACATGAGCTAGACATAATCCCAGCTTAAAATATAAAAAAGGCACTGTTGATCTTAAGTTTTGCTATCTCCCTTTCTGGGGATAGCCTAGCTGACATTGTAGGGTGTATGTTTTTCTTCCAATTTTCCTACTTTACTTGACCCAAACTCTCTCTGCAGTGCCTGTTTCTTCCTATATTTAACAAATATAAAACTTTGCTTACTTTTGTGTTTGTTTCATTCAGTTCTTTGGGAGAGAAAGAACTAGAAATCTCTAAAAGGAGTCTCAAGCACCCCAGAGCTAGTTAACCATAAGCGTGATTTTCACTGCCCTTTAATCTTTTTTTGTGAATATGAACTATTTGCAGTATCTTTTGTGGTGGATATTTTTTTTTT
>NDGM011179305.1:0-16855 GCA_002564305.1 Octomys mimax | reverse complement strand
AGAGAGAGAGAGAGAGAGAGAGACAGAGAGAGACAGAGAGAGAGAGAAGAGACCTTGGGAAGCTGTCCTGCTTTCTGTGTCAGAATATTCCAAGTCTATCACACAAATAGACCCATGTACAGTTGGCGCACTTGGTTATCAAAATGATGTCAACCCAACAGCTTTAAGAAAAGAAGCAAAAAGCATAAAGGGGCTGGAAGGGTTGATTTATGAGAAAGACCAAGAAGAATCCTACATGATAAAGAACAATATCTTGTCTGTCTTATTTAATCTTTTTGGGGAATTCTAAACAGGGTTGTTGGTGGAAGAATTCAGAGAAAGAAACTAATAGTAGGCAAACTTAGGAGCAAGTCCTAAGAGATAAATATTAAAAAACACATTTAGTTAGTTAAAATAGGAGAGTATCTTGTTTGATATGCTGTACCATAAACCTGGGAAGATCTATTATAGAACATTGAAGTCGAATACATGCTATACATTTACATTGCAAAACCCAACTCAAAAATTAGGATGTGATTCATGGAAATCCTAGCACATGTTAGAAAGTGAATCATATCAGCAGTTGACACCTCAGCATGGGGTACAGGGGAGCTCTGTGCTGGAATAGTGCTCTGGGTCACCCTGGGCTCTGGGGGCAATCAGTACCCATTTCCCTTTCTACTCTGCTGGCTCCACACTTTATTATAGTGGATAGCTATTTGACAGTTTGACCCTAGGAACAAAGTAAATATCAATTGGGACTTGATATTGGCTGACACTGGGAAACAAAGAAGAACCCTATTTACCTATTGAAGTGCCATGCCAGGCTAGCACACATGTTTATATTTAACGAAAGTTTATGGTGCATTGCAATAATTCATCATAATTTTTCTATAAAGAATTTTGCTGTTTCTATCCTTTCAGACTTTCCTGCAGGGTGAGTCAAGTAGACTTATTTTTGCTGGCCAAGTACCCTGTGCTTCGAATGGTGGCACGGCTGGTGATGAGTTTTCTAACAACAGACAGGAAAGCACTTTTGTGTGTGACTGTAGTGAAACCAGGATTTGGCTTGCCACTGATTTGGCTTGTCCCCTTAGGACATGATGATAATTGTATTACATGTATGTTTTCTGTGTAAGACATTAGGCTAGTGACACTGAAGAGTGTGTGTGGGAGGGGAATATTTCTTAAAAGATGGGGCGGTGTTAGAAACAGGCCATCAAGGAGTCCTGTTACAACCTGCTCTGTTGTGACTTTGGAGAATTTCGAATGCTTTGATATTCCTACCAGAGTCAAACTTCTCATGTGTTGCAAAATATCGAGTGTGATAAGGGAGGCGAGAGTGCTTTGTGCTTAAGGCTAGCAGACTTCCTAACGCTGTTTTCAAAATGTAAATAAAATTTTGGTTTACAAGAAGTGTAATAAATATGAGATTACCTGATTACTAACAAATACTGTCCTAAGACAATTTCTTTTATATTTTAAAATAACCATTTCCAGACTATTCATTTTTATCAGAAAACAATATAAAATTCCCATGCATGGAGTTTTGCAGGAAACAGTTTCCTAGGAAATGCTTTTATTCCCTGGAGGAGCTGGGCCATGCTTGGTACCATCTTTGGGGAAGTTTGCTAGGTGAGGTTACCTCAGGAATTGGTTTTCACTGGAAGCACTGTTGTCCTTGCAAAATTTTATCTTTTTCCTAATTTCTCTTCTACCGTGCTGATGTTTCCAGACTCGAACCATCTCTTGCCCACCTCGGGCTCCTCAGGACCCCCAGTCCACCTCCAGCTACCCTCCCAGGGGCCCATTTGTTCATTCCCTGCCATGAGTACATAAATCACCTTCCCTTGGGGGAGGCCCTTTCTAAGAGAGCAAGTTGGAAGGTAACTCCTGGGTTCTTCTTCCGTTCAGGAAACACAGGGAAAGCAAACTTGATTTTCTCTGTGCTCAACTGAGAACTGGTGATGCCATAAGTAGTGGTAAAAGGGACACAACTGAGGATCACTTCTCCAAACACAATTTACCAAAAATGCTGTTAGAAGTAAGGACGACCACGTGTGAGGGGTGTCTGGCTTTGTTAACAGTGAGCCTCTGCACTGAGAGCAAGCGGAGGGTGAGCGACTTCTTTGGATTCTTGGAGACTATGGGTCTGGGGCATTGGGTGGGGTCTGCATCCCGACCCGCACCTCGTCCATCCGCTCTGCTGCCGGACTACAAAGTGGTCCTCCGTCGTCGCAGGCCTGGCATAAGAGGGCAGGAACAGGTCTGTTTCTCCTCCTCTTCGCTAGAAGGAAACACATTGCCAAGGTCTCTGCCTCATGTCCCCGTGCCAGAGCTCCTCAGGGCCAGCACAGTCCGGACCCGGGAGGCAGCGGCCTGGCCGTCCAGGGGTGCCTGGGGTCCTTGTCTGTCCCGCGCGGTGCAGGACCGGGCTTGCAGCTGCCCCCAGCCCAGGTCCCGCCCGGTGGCCCTGGACGAGGTTTGGGCGGGCGCAGGCGCGGAGAGCAGCAGCAGGGGGCAGCATTGTCGCGGCGGACAGGACTGCCACACGGCCAGCTGGCTCCGGGGAGGGGACCAAGGCCCTTTGTGGGTTTCCTGTCACCTCCTGGAGGTGCCATTGTTTGCCCGCAACCCAATCTAGGGATGAGAGTAGCTGCCTGGGAGCCGGATCGCTCCTGTCACCAAGGGCGCTGTTCTTCCGGGGACAGGTTGCAAGACTGGGGCATTGGGACCCCACAACCCCAAAACCGAAGAAGCACAAGGGGGAAACAACAGCAAGGGTGATGAAAAAAATTGCAACGAGGGGCAGATGGGACAGGGCACAAGGCGCATAAGTGGGGGTGCTGCTTTGCAGGCCTGGATGCTATGGGTGGGAACTCCCGCAGTCGGGGCGTCAAGACCTGCCTCAGTGAGGCCACGGATTTGGTTCCTGTTTGTCCTTTGACCCACAGAATAATCTTCCACCCACAGAAGCCGCTGGCGGAACGGGCAGTGAGTCTCACTCCCCTCTTCCCAGAACTCCAGAATCTAGCACGTGGTTGTAGTCACAGGAGTTCCGGGGATTTCAGAGGAAAAGGAGCAGAGAGCAGCAGGGTAGGGTCCTCTTCCTCTGAGGCCCGAGTGGGTGTGCAGGGAGAGGGAAGGAGGCCCTCCTCCAGGGGCAGTTGACTGTGGGTGGCCACAGATCGCTGCCCTCCCACCTCAGCCAATTAGGCGGGGGTCTTATTGTGCTGGGGACACAAAGCAAGCCACCTTTTCTCTCATACTGTTTTTCCTTCTGTGCTAATGTGCACACAAGACATTTCCAGTCTTGATTTAACCTCCTGCCTTGACAAGCAGCCGTGTACGCGTCTGTCTCTCTCTTGAGCACGCTGCACACGCAGGTCCTTGCCCTCTCCAGTGCAGTCAATTAGTAGTGATTGCATATATGCTTAATAGCTCACAAGGAGCCCCTTCCATTAGGGTACATCCAGCTCCGCTCAGAGGCCTGAGAGTGACACCACCAAGCCGAGATGCAAGTTCTGTTTAAGGTGATGCCAGGGTGCAGCTCCCGGATTCATTAAATTGGGCAGAGTTTCTCATTAAACGTGCAGATTGACAGAACTCACTGTCATTTGTGGCTTCCTTACAGGCCCCCTACCCAATAATTTTCTTTTTTTTGCACAGGTGATATTACATTCAGAATAAGATGGTGAAATTGTGTTTATTCCGTGCACGGTAGATGCCAGCTTCCATAAAAACAGCAGCCTCCTGTTCTCCCTTCTTCTTCTCCCCCTGAGCAGGGGACTCTAAGAATAGTTAAACCCAGCCCGGAAGCTTATCTCTAGCATTTCTAGGTGGAGTCAAAATCATAGCTACTGTGGACCTGGGTACCTGAGATAGAGTTAGGTTATTAATTAGCAAGAGACTCACAGCGAGGCTTTCCATTTGCTTAGCACTTTTAATTCATGTGGGTGTTTCACTTTAACTACATCTGCTAAATCCTTTATGGAAAATTCCTCTTAATATCATTGTGGAAGAAGGGTCCAAAAATGAACAACTCTTCCTGCTTGGAAAAGCAACTTTGTGAAGGAAAAGGACACACTCATTACAAAAATACCATTTCTCCTCAGAGATTTGAGGCCCCTGGGTGACACTCTTTTGCATCTTAACATAAAATATGTAATGCAGAACCTTCTGGTGTTAACAGATAGCGGGCACAGTGCTCTGCCCTGGGCCCTTTGGGAAGATGCTAGATAGTCCTGCCTTGAGGAATGTAAAGAAAGTGTTTCTCCCATAAATATGGGGTCCTGATCATCAATGAGCAGATATTCTGGAAGGCACTGTCAATATGAAGTTTTGTCTGAGGGCACACACACTTTCCTGAATTAAAAAAAAATAAAAAAGCCATGCATGTTTGAGACTAGGCACATGCATTTCTATATTCAGAAATGGATACCAATGTTGGAAAAAACAGTGAGAAACACTCTTTCAAAAATTAAACCAATCTTCCATAGAACCACCAGAAGGACCCATTGAATTCTCACTGGTGGATCTCTGGCGAAGGAAGAGGGGGCTTCCTGGAGTCCACGCTTTGGGGGCACACTGCCTACTGCAGTACTTCCTGGAGAGCTGCCCGGGTTCAAGGGAACTGGCGCTCTCTGCGCTTCATGCCCCTGCTTTCTGTCCTAAAGGAGCACTTCAGCTGACAAAGCGCTGATTTTCAGCTCTCCACCGCTCCTCGGCTGTCAGGAGCTCACATTTCTCTCGTAAGGTAGATCCTCTAAGGCCCCTGGAGCGACGGTGCATTTGAAAGCACTTTGTCTGCAAAGCTCTTCCTCATTCTTCTTTTTTTTTTTTTTCCTTATTCTTTCACAGGGAGAATTTATTTCAGAGGGTTGCTTTGTACCCTTTGTGTATAAATATAGAGAGATAGAGATATAGAGAGAGGAGAGACAGAGACAGATAGAGCTGCGTGGTGGCTGCTTCCACTCGTCACCTGCTCTCTGATTTGCACGTCTTTCTGCTGCGCTCTTCCCTGGGGGCAGGTGGAGGTATTCTGGGGCTTTTTGTGTATCTCTGACTAACCTTGTCAAGTGCTTTAAAAATAAATGATTAGAAATTGTTGAAAAAATATTCACCTTTGTCCTTGGATCTGAAAGTTTTACTTGAACATTCTTTCTGTGTTCAGCACAGACCAGAAGAACATGTGCAGCCTTAAATCAACAGTATCTCAGAGATCTTGACATTCATAATTCTGCAAGTCAAGCCAAGATCAAAAACAATAACCTCCTTTAATTATGTAAAAAAGTTGAATTCATCGTGTAGGAAAGAACTCAGAATATCTAAAGGTATGTTAGACAAGTGAACTTGGCAAAAAATAATTATTTAGGAGGATGTGACTAAACCCCTGAAAAATCCTCCAGCTTAGTTCAAAAGAACATGGAAAAATAAATTTGTCTAGAGAATTTCTTATGGTTTGGGGCCCATGATGGATTTTCTTTGGAATATAGTTCATAAGCAAAAGCTCAAAAGAAAATGTAATAGTTTTTATAGAGCTTCATTTAATACTATAATCTTTATTTATGTGGTTTAACAATATATGAGGTCAATGTATAATACTGGCATTTCTAATTAGTGGGAGAAATAGATTGATCACCAAATGACACGAAGAAACCTAGGTAGCTATCTAAAAAGTTAAATCCTTAAACCTCAAAACATTTAAAATAGTTGAAAGAGTATACAGTATATTTTCTGACCACAATGAATTAAATCCCAAATCAATACCTAGTAAATGTACAGTGTTCTAAAGTTTGTAAAATAATTGCAACACAGCGAACATAGTCTATGTATTGAAGAATAAATCTCATAGGAAATTAAAATAGCTTTCAAAATGAATTACAATTTAAATACATTAGATAAATATCTATAAGATATACACAATGCAGTGTTTTGAGGGAAATGTATAGCATTGAAGATTTAAGTTAGATCTGAATTAAATATCATAATGATGCATCTCAAGATTTAGACAAATAAGAATAAACCAAACCCCCACACAGCAAGGGGAAAGATAATAAAGGGCAGTGAACACATAAAATGAAATAAAGACTGTGAGAACGATATAAAGGACCAATAAAGGATCGATGGAACAAAGAGTTGAAATGATGGAATTGACAAACCAAAGCCCTCGTACCTCATACAACATAGCCAAGCATTCTGGGAATTAGAACACAAATAATCTAGCACTGAAGGGAGATACCTTAGTAGAGGAACTCTCCTGTATAACAAGATACTAGAACAGAAGGAAAAAAAAAAACCCTACAAAAGACGGGGGAAAAGAAAGTAACTATCTCTAATGGGGAGACCACATGACTATTCAAACAACCAGAGTATCTATCTGCAAGCATACTTCTGGAGGGAGTGCGAGTTGGGTAGTCGTGTTTTACATAGACTCATATACAAAACAACAGAAGTGGTTTTTCTCTACTGTCAGCCCTCATGCAGAAAATCGATTATTTGAAGTAAAACGTGATTTTCAATAATACTAAAATCCTGAAATAGTTTAGGACATGAATTAGACTTTCTAGGCTATTTAAAAATTTTAAACTTTGGAGAAAACAAGGAAAAGAGATTAATATTTTATAAAGTACCATTCCTACATTGGAAGGCTTTATTTGTTGGATTCATCAGTCCATTCTGAGATTTATGTGGAGAAACAATAACTGAAAAACTTAAGACCCAAAAGGCTAAGACAAAACAACAAAACGGGAGAAAATTTTCTTGGCACCCAAAAGGGAATTCTCAAAAGCTACAAACTAAAGGGCTTTTCTTCATCTGCCTTGGAGAGAGATGGTCCTAGATGCACGCTCTTTCTAAGAATGTGTATTTCTGAAATGAAGACAATTTGAAATTGTGTTTTCAAAAGTCACATTTTGGAGCAAGGAACAAGTGACCTATCCATTGAGATCTAGTCTGGTAAAATTACCTTGTTTTGCACACAAATTTCCCCCTTCAAATTTCAGGTGAAGAAATTACAAGGTGAAGAATTTCTACCAGTCAAGTAGTGACTAAGGAACCTACTCTCATAGTCAGTCATAGTCCCAGTGCATATGGAATGAAGGTTATGGTTCTGAACCAGGGAAAAGAGTGGGCACAGGTCCATGCCTTGCCTATCGACAACTGATGATTACCTACTATTGCACTAAGAGGAAAAATAGTGTAAATTATATGACCAGCCCACCCTTTTAAATGGAGTATGAAGAAAAGTATTCAGATATTTAACATACTAGTGGTAATGCTGGAAAGCCAGCGTTATTGATTAATATTGGTGCCAGTGGAGGACAGGGAAGGCCAAGAAAACTCTATGGTCTAGGACTGCTTGTAGCACGAGTCGCTAAACATTACCTAAATAATTCAAGGACTAAATGTTCTACACCAGTAGTAATGACAAAAGAAGCAGAATAACAACAATAAAATCACAAAAGCATATTCCTAGAAAATGCACACAGAAAACTGAACATAAAGACTTTTAAAAGTTCTATAAATATGGATGAAACAGTATTATAAAACTATGTTTGAGTATGTATTTTATTTTAAGAAATATGACTAAGCACACATCAACCACAAAGTAAAATCTAAGCTTACTGTGTTTAAAGGAACATGACACTATAAAGATTGAAAAACCAAAAAATAGGAGAATATGATAGGAAAAGAGAAGAGAAATCAGAGGTACTATCTTCATATTAGAGGAAACAAACAATAACTTAGGTGAAATCATTAAAAAAGAAAAAAGACAAACACACACCTAGGAAATGAAAGAATGAAAAGCAAGCTGCCGAAGTTGCGTGTATGTGTGTATGAAACGGCGTGTTAGCTTTGTTAATGAGGCCAAAACTGGAGGAGCTGAGAAAACACCCAGAAGGAGTACGAGCTGGGGAGCTTCCAGTCCTCTCCTCATCTGCGGTGGGCTGAGTCTCAAGCAGATGTGAACAAAAGTCTAGTAATGTAACTAACAGGGAAGATCTGTGACCCGTAGAACAAATGTAATATCCCGAAAGTGGAGAGTGTACCATTTCCACACAGGATGCTAGAATGTTCGCCAGCATTGCCCTCTAGTAGGGCATAAATAAAACAGGGGAAGTTGAGCTGATGTTTGTGTTCGAATGTGGTGGATTATATGCTGGCCTTAGACAGAGATGGGTGCATTTTATTCATTAGGAAATGGGCATCTGCTCTTAATTCATTAATTTTTCTAAAATGGAGAATGGCTGTTGAATGCTTCCAAATGCCTGTCAACATCTGTGGAGATGAGTCTAATGTCTTTTTCTTTTAGATCTTTTAATGTTATGAATTAGAGCAATATATTTTCTAAAAGCTAATGATCCTTGCATCTGAAAGAAATTGGTTATTAGATGATTGCATTGTTTTTATGCGCTCCTCGAATTGCTGGATTTCCATTCAGGGTCCTGCACCAGCACGTGTGAGGTTGAGACAGATCCAGGTCAGACATTGTCCTTGTCCCCACCCTCTTTCTTCTTTCATGAATGCTGCTCAATGGCAGCCCATGCAATTAGACGAGAGAAACAAACAGAGACATAAAATTTGCTGAAGGTGAGCTGACCCAGACACTGTCTGAGAACAGCTTCTGGGGGGGGGGAATGCATCCTCTAAAACTGTCACTGACAATATCTCAATTCAAAAATCAAATTTAAAATTCCACACTCAAAATAACAAATTCTAGATCGAGAATCACTGCAAATAAATTTGCAATGAAACAAAAAGCATCTACCTTATGTAAACTTTCAAATAACTTTGAAGAACACAAAGCCCTCACATAGAAGAAAACATATACCTGTGTTTATCAGATCAAAAACTTTGAAAACAAAGCAGATGCGAGAAAATTTGTTAAATAAAAGTTATAAACTTTGAAAGGACTTCTCAGAGAATGATTGAATTTGGGTAAAATTACTCAAGAGCATATCAAATACCTATGACTTAATTTACAAGTTTAATATAATGTTAATAAAATATATCTCAGTGCTTTGAGAACTATAGGTTCACTTGGGAGATAATATTTAGAGGGAGCTGGGGAGATAGCTCTTAGGTCTAAGTGCCTTCCTAGCAAGCACAAGGATCCAGGTTCAATCTCCTGTACTGCATGCCTTGTCAGCCCCAGAACCGGACATGGTTGTGAATGCTTGTAATTCCAGTGCTGGAGAGGCTGAGAAAGGAGGATCACTATGAGTCCAAGCTGTATAGCAAGACCCCGTACCAAATAAATAAATAAATAAATACATAATAAATGCTGTATTTTACAAAAGATTTAGAGGTAATGTTAGAGAGATGTCAGTAGGACAGGAATAGTTCTACAAGATTGTTTTTTCTTTTTGTATTTAGTACAGGGTCTTCAGGGTCTACAGGGTTTCACTACATAGATGGGACTCATAGTGATTCTCCTGTTTTTCAGCTTCCCAAGCACTGGGATTACAGGGGTGCACCACCACACCCAGTCTCAGTTGCCGTCTCAGTGCGTCCCGGGGGCAGGGCCAACATTGCATGCAGGGGATCAAATCCCAGCCTCTGCGCTCTGCCTAAGCAGGCACTTTAGTCCGTTGAGTGCCCTGGCCAGTACAGTCCTACAAGATCTTAAGACACATGAAAAAAAAATTCATAAATAAAATACTATGGTACAGGCATATGGAAATATAGACAAAGAAAATAAACTGAAATGCAGGAGTTTGGCATGTAATTGAGTTATAATTAACATGAGTAAAGTCAGATTTTTTTAATAAGTAATGTTTGGCTGATGTATATGAATGTTGGCTTCATTCTTCCTACCATATATCAGGGAAATGTCTATAGTATCTAGAAGTCTTACCTTTGGGTATATAAGGATTGCAAAGAATTGAAAGTAGGCCACTGGAGAACTACCTATATAATCATGTTCACTGTGACACTCTCTCAATAGCCAGAAGTCAGGCATCACCCTGATATCCATGATGGAGGCATGGACCAAGAGAACGTGGCCCAGGTAGACAGTGGGTTAGTGTTCATCTTTCAAAGGACAGGAATGTTGCCCTGCATTGCCACATGGGTGACTGTTGAGGACAAGTGAAATAGATCAGTCTTAAAAGGACAAAGTTGGCACAATTGAGCCCTGTGTGAGGTATCTAAAGAGTGAAACTGAGAGAGACAGAAAGGAAATGATCTCTGAAGCTGAGAGGAGGGGAATTCAGACATAGTTAAGTAGGCATGGAACTCCAGTTCTGAACGATGAAATTAAGATCTGGAGATCAACTGCAGACCAGTGTGGTTCTAACCAGTGCTACTAGACTGCGTACTCCAAAACAGTCATTCTAAGGGCTGGGGAGATACCTCAGTAGAATAAATGCTTGCCTGGCAAGTGAGGGTCCTGATTTCAATCCCCGGTACCACAAAAAACAAGCAAGCAAACAAACAAAATAAAACCGTCCTTTTAGAAATAGATCTGTATCTATGTGTGTCTTTATAACTCAGTTCATATCTGTACTTGTCTCTCTACATAATTACATATCTATATATTATCTATATTATGTTCATAAAAATGAATAACTCTACTCATATTTATATGTTTATCTAAATAAATATCTTTACACATGTAACTAGCTATATATTTATATCTATCATATATTTATCTGCATTTACATATATATCTAAATCTATGCCTACCTGAGTATCTCCACATCTATGTCTAAATATAGATCCATTTAATCAATTTATCACAGGGGCCAAGGTTTGATTCCTGGCACCACTGCTGCGCCGTCCCTGCCCCCAGGTGCACTGAGCAGGTGCCTAGTCTTGGTGTGGTGATGCTCACTTGCAATCCAGCACTGGGAAGGCTGAAAGCAGGAGAATCATTATGAATCTGAGCTACGTAGTGAGACCCTGTACCAAATACATAAAAATAAATAACTAAAATGAACTTGCATCTAGCCTCGCACTGCCTCTACACACACGTACATGTCTACATCTTGCTGTCGAACACGTATTACTCCTATACCTCTAGCTTCAGTCCTGTCCACCACAGTGAGACCAAGGGAGATGGATGTGTTATGGGGACCAAGCTCCTGAGGGCTGCAGATGTGGAGATGTCTGCAATCTGCCATCTCCATGCCCCGTGGGCTTAGTTAGACCTGAAGCCCTGGGACCCAGGAGAGCTGCAGTGGCATGGCCAATATGAGAGCAGACATGATGAGATGTCCTGATCAAGCTCGGCCCAGCCACTGGGCAGAAGATCAGAGGTCCACAGCTCTGCTCTCTGCCCTTGGCTCCTAATTCCCCCAGTGCAGATGCACAAATGCTAATCTGATGCAGAAGAATCCTCACAAACACATCCTGAAATAATGTTGAACCCTTCTGCATCTAGGTCCTGTCCAGTTGAAACATGACAGTAAATGCTCCTTGTGACACAGCAAAGGAAAAGCCACCACCTCGAGACAACCGCAGAAAGCGACACCTGTTGAAGTTGGCAGATGTCAATTACAGAGTTTGGCCAAGGGAAGCACTTAAGTGGCTGTGGGTGGGAAGTTGCTGGTGTCAGTGGGAGAGAAGAGGCCAGGTGATGATGGGAGGTCATGTGGGGCTGGGGTGTCCAGTGGGGTGAGAGGCAGCATGACTGGTCTAGAGGATGTGGGACAGCCAGGGTGGCATTACTCATCCCATGAGCCAGCGTGGGTGTCAGCTCTACCATTGGTGCTCTAAGTCTAAGTGGAAGGAGACTGATGATAGTTCAAGTGGGACAGAAGTGGTGCCTGTCAGGACAGGTCTCTTGGCAGGGCACAGCTCCCATGAGGAGGCAGCAAAGGGCCAAGTGGTGGCTATCAGGTGCCACCTTCACCCCAACTCCAGTAAGACTCTTGATGGGCAGAATACGGCTACAGGAGAAGCTGAACTGGGAGATGAAACTTTCAGGTATTTCACAGAATCCAGCACAAACCCTTTGCCTTCCACAAGGGCTTGTTTGAATGAAGAAGAAAAGGATGACAAACACAACTTTACGAGTAAGTGATTTATATAGTGGGAAACACTTCCCATTGTCCTTTCCAGTGCAGGCTACCTTTATGGTAAATGTGGGCTATCATTATTTTGTACAGACATTGTACAACACATAGATTTCTTGACTTTCTTTACAGTTTATGAAATGCTGCTTTCTCTTTAAGGGAAAGCTTCTCTGCTCCTTTCCGTATAGGTGTGTGCAGCCCGTGAAGGGGCAGTGCCACCTTACAGCCATAAGGTGCAGGAGAACCCCCAAAGTGACACTTGTGATCAATGCACAGCCTTTCAAATATTTCTTTATTTTAGTGGTGCTGGGTTTCGAGCCAAAGACTTCCATGCTGAGCTGTACCCCTAGCCCTTTTTATGTTGAGACAGTGTCTTGCTAAGTCTGGATTACCCAAGCTAGAACTGAATTTCTGATCCTCCTGCCTCAGCCTCCCAAAGTACACAGATTACAGGCCTCAGGTGCCCACCACCTGGCTTCCATGTACAAACTATAAGCCACAATAAATTATGGATTTCATTGGGACTTATATTCTTCATTTTTCCAGTAGCACTTGATTCATAGCTGCATCGTATTTATGCCATTCTTTTTATGATCAATTAAGAAGCATGTGGCATAAATCCCTTAATGAGGTAATAATGTTTATAAGGCACTTATCTATGAGGCACCACAAATTCCACCTGCAAAGAACCTTTTCAGAATACAGTAGAGAAGAGTCTGGAGAAGACTTATGCCGTCCACAATTTTAGAGTATGTGTCTCAAGAGCCTGAGTAGTTTGTGTCTGTCCTTGACAGCATTTTAAATTTTTACTCATTTATTGTTACTTTTAAGAGACAAAAAACTCTGATATTATGTTAACAAAGTCCCTGACTGCCGTGTGGCTTTGGAGAATCTTCACAGGCCAGCGTCTCACCATAGTGAGGTGGTAGGGATGCAAAGCTTATCTACATATCAGTTTTTGAAAGTACAACATCAGCCACTGAAGATTATGAGCAATTTTCTCCTTCCCCTTCATTCCCTTGATAAGAACAGCAGCTGGGCTTTAAGAGGCCCATAAAGTTCAATGAGTACTTGCATAACATTCCATAAATTGAATTATCTTTGCATCAGTGGATAAATCACAGATTAGCTTGGGGCAAACGTTGGAAAAGGATGAATCAAGTGCCCAGTGTCACATGCCATGTGCCCCAGGGCCTAATGCTCATTTATCCCTGGACCCACGTGCTATGAAACAGAATATAAGGCACTGACCAGAACTTCTGAAGGACTGCAAAGATAAAAGCTTAGGCACAGGACTCCAGGGTCTCATCTCAGCCTTCTCTTCCTGGTGTGCAATAAAGAGCTTGCATTTCCACTCTGGTGATTGTGCGTGAGCAGCTGTCCGGGAGATGACAAAAGGCCAGGTAGGCAGTGTGGCGATTAATGCATGGCCCAGAGCTCATTGCCACCCACTGCTGTGTGGCTCTGGAGAACCTTCCCAGGACTGTGTCTCCCCAGCATCCGCCACAGGCTTTCCCTCCACACTGGGGACTAGGGCACATGCCACTGAAATGGGATGCCAAATCCTTCTTATTCGCTTCCTCTGGATCAGGTCTTGATCCTGAGGCTTTGTCTATTGCTGAAGATCTTCCTACCTAGAAAGCATGCACGACCAAAGAGCAAGAAGAGCCATGGGCTCGTCAGTGATGCCACCGGGCAGTCAGTTCCAAAGGCCAAGCCAGAGCCTGGTCCATCAGGTGACGCCAAGACCTCTGCACTTGGCAGTCCCATGGATCCCGAGACCTCGAGGGGTCTCACCCACCTCTCATTCTGAAATTCTTAAACAGTTCTGCTCCATCTTTGGCATGGGAGTGACAAACAGAAACAATTAGTTTGGTTAGAACCAAACCTTGACTTAAAAAAAAAAAATACCTTGGTCCTGGCATTAACATTTCACTGATAATACTCTTTTCATAAATCTCAGTGTCCCTGCTAAATTATTCATACAGTGCACTATGAGAACATATGACAATTTTTTAAAAAATGTATTCTTCATAGCATCTTGCAATCAGCCAGAATGCCACTCCATGGGTTATTTTTCCAAATCTCGCCATCTGAATGTTCTGAATAAATTTCACTTTATTCAATAAGTTTCACTGTTGTTTCGAAGCATTTCTTTTATGATTTCTACAGCCTCACTTCTATTGTATTACCCTCCTATTTTATTTTTTCCCTTCCTCTTGATTTCCCTTTATATCTGCTCTGAGCTTCACTTTACCATTTTTGCAATCTATCATTTCAGCTTTGAAAAAAGATATTTCCTATTATCTGATCTTGCCTAGATGTACTTAACTTTGTGACTCTCGTATTTCTCCGAGTGACCTTTCTGATATAATTCTTTGGTGCTACATCTTGAAAGTGCCTTCTGACAGATTTAGCGGGTGCCCTTTTAATTCCCACACTGGAACCTACCCTGGCTGTCTATAATACACTTTCCGCCAGCCACGAACTGTCTGTGCTTCTTAAATCAGACGCAGAGCAAGGGTAACGCTTGGATGTGCCACTCACTCCCGGCTTAGCGCGCACATTTTTCTTCTTGGAATTGTCAGATGACTTTTTCATAGTTATTTGCCTAAAGAAATCTGAAGTCAAGGTAATAGAAACATATAGACATTCTCACCCTGCCCGCCTGGGTGGGAGGGCCGACGTGTGCTCAGACCGCTCTTCCAGCCACCTCTAGGATGCACCGGGGCCTCAGGGCCGCTTCCTCTGTGCGGTTGGGCTCTTCGTCTCCTCACTGCACAAGTCAGCGGCGAAGGGTCTTCTGCTGATGCTGGGCCACGCCCCCGTCTCTCGAGCTTGTCCTGAGCTGAGAGCCCACTTTCGGGCGTGGCAGTGATGCCCTGCTGCGCGGGCTTCCACAGCTGTTCTGTCCTCCCCCAAGGGCTGAAAACGAATCCCCAAGTCCAGCACGAAACCCAGGCAAAGAATGAAAAAAAAAAAAAAAAAAATCAAGACCTGCCTGCTCCGTTTCCAGATGAACTTTGGATTCATATCCTCTCTTTTGCAATAGAAATCAAATGTTTTAACATAGGTCATGATATTCACCATTTCAATAAATCATGGTAAATTAATTGACTAACAAGTCATCGCAGCATTCTTAGCATTCTGCAAATGGACTTTCCGTGTGCTCTGTCCCTCTTCTCAGGTACACACAACAGACAAGAGACACAAGGCTGCTGCCTCGTGGAAACTGCCTGGCTAATGCAGAAGGGGGAAGCCAGGTAGAGAAAGTCGCTGCGGAGCCACACGCGCCCCACGGAGGATGCTCTGAATGCTCTGGCAGGGGGACAGGGTGCCTGTCCCCCTCAGTTTGGAGGACGATATAGGTGACAGCACCCAGGGGTCAGTGGGGCTGAGTTTCCCTCCAGGACCCCAGAGGACCATCTCACCCTTGGCGCTCCTGGCTCTGCAAGTCTGCTGCACTCCCTGGCCCATGGCCCCTTCCTTGATCTCTGCAGCTGGCCAGTGGGCCAGCCTAGCTGCCTCGCACTGTGTGGCTCTGTGCTCTCCTCTGCCTCTCTCTTCTGCCTTAAGGGCCCTGTAGCAGCCGTGAGACCACCTGGCTGATGCGGCGACCTTTCCCTTTCACCTTTAGCTGGGCAGCAGCCAGGATTCAGTTGCAGTTGTGCTTTGCAGTCATCATATGTGTTGGAGGGTGCTGAGGTGCGTCCTCCAGCATTCCTGGCCTGTCCTTATGTGATGGTGGTGTGGACCTTCCAGAGGTGTCACCGAATGGGGTTTCTGTAGGCTGTGCCATTCCTGGAAGCTTGCTCCGTTGGCTCAAAACGGTTGGTCTGGAAGCACAACCCATGAAGCCTGTCTGGCTTCCTGCTTGACCACGTCACCCCTTCCTCCCCACAGGCTACCAGCACTGCCCTGCATCAGGAGGTGACCCATGGAGGCGCCTGCAGCAGAGCCCACCATCTGTCTGAATGGTTGGCCTGCAACATTGCCAGCGAATAAACTTCTGTTTTCTATGAAGTAGTTCACTTCAGCTATTTGATTATGATAATGAAAATGTAGCCATACACTTTGTAATGCAGCATCCTCCCAACCAGGAGGTGGACGTCATGGGGAGGCTGCTCGCTGCACCAACAGAAGGCAGGAGAGGAAGCCCGAGCAGGCAGCTCCAGAGGAGATGTGATGGAGGAGTATTTCAAAGCAACTCCTGGGAAATGGTAGAAGGGGCAGGAGGATGCTCTTCAGGCCATGGATCTCCCTGGCGAAGGTCTTCAGGGGCTTAGGGGCTCACAATGATTCCAGAAGTAGAGGGAAGGGCCAGGGAGGACCTGTGGCCTCATACTGATTTCTGGACCCAGAACTCTGTCTCTTGGGCAACAGGGAGATGCAGGTAAGCCATAAACAGCAAGAGCACAAGAGAGCTGTAGTTTTGAGATCATTTTTAAAAAATGAACATAAAAACCTAAATGGTAGGTTGGGGTCTCTAGTGTGACAACCAGAAAAACTCGAAGATGTGATAAAGGTAGTTGCCAAAAATTCATTCTAGGATTTTTTTTTTCTATTTCTATTTCTATATTTCTCTTTGTGGGGCGAGGGAGATAGCTCAGTGGAATAAGTGCTTGCCTGGCAAGCACAAGGGCCTGAGTTCAAACCCTGGTACCAATATATATATATTTCTATTTCTATTTCTACTTCTATTTCTTCATTCCAAATTTTCCACAGAACCAAATTTATTTTTTCTACTTCAAAAAGAATAAAAAATAGTTTAAATACCCATTAGAAACAAGGGTCAGGAAGATGGCTCAGTAGAATAAGCGCTTCCCTGGCAAGTGCAAGGGCCTGAGTTCAATCCC
>NDGM011179302.1:0-12597 GCA_002564305.1 Octomys mimax | reverse complement strand
TTGCCCCTTCTAGGTTTTGGTGGACAGGTAGGCCCAGAGGGAAGAAAAGTTAGCTCATTGATGGTTAGAGAAAGAACTGGGTGCCTGGCGAGAGGGGTAGCAGAGAATCTGGTACAGCGTCACAGCTCAGTCTGAGCAGCAGAATTGGGGAGCACCAGCCCAGGGAATGAAGAAAAGAGCACCCCAAGTCTCCTTGGATGGGGGACACTGAGGAGTGGAACAGATTCATTTCTATTGAAGAGATTACAATAGTTTTGTTTATTGACACTATATTATTACACAGCATTTGTTGCTCCAGAATATCATATGGTTAACTAAAATGGTACAGAAAGAGAGAGCAAGGCAATAAAAAATGCAACTGGATCAGAGTGACTTTATTTCTGACCTAATTAGGGTTAAGAATCTTATATAAAATGAGCACTTAAGGACTGGTTGAATTGAACACAATTTGATCTCTTTTTATAATTTTTTAAAAATGCATACACGAATATTCATGCATCTTTCTACTATGTGCCAGGTACTGAGAATGTAAATGTAGTTGGATCAATACCTTCTCTAATAGTCTGGAACTTGGTCAGGCAGGCAAATGACATTTTAAAAGTATTCTAGAGGGTACAGACTAGGTAGGAAGCTACTAATTATGGCTTTTGGGTAGGGAAGCTCAGTCTTGCAAATCCAATGGATTGGAGTTCAGAAAAGCCATGTCAGGCAGCGGAGTGGCAGAGTTGAAGGCAGAGCAACAAGGAAAGATTTACCATAGGATTAGGAGAAGCTCAGTGAAGGTTGAATATAAAATGAGCTGCATAAGGTGAACTTTGAGACTAGCCTGGAGAATAGAGAGTGTATTACTCAGTGCTTCAATCTTCTGTGCTTTTGTTTACTTTATGCCTTAAAAGTCTTCCGCTTCCCCTGTTTTTTGTTTTGTTTTGTTTTGGTTTTTTTGAGATAGGTTCTTGCTGTACAGTCAAGACTAGCCTTCAACTCACTTTGTTGCCTGGCTGAGCTTGAACTTGTCTAGTCTTCCTGGATTTTATCCTCCTGAATACTGGGACTGTAGTTATACACTACTATACCTGGCTTTAAAAGTCTCTCTTACTCAGATTTAGAAAGTGTTTAATTTTGGAAATGTTTAATCTCAAAATGTTTAATTTTTGAAGACTATTATTAATGGTTCATACTGATACTAACAGCTTGTGTAATACAGGTTTTAAGCTTTTTGTGTGCTCATGGTAAGTTGTATAAATCAGATTACTTAAAAAATATCATGTTTTATCAGAATATAGCGTACATTCAGAAAGGCACACATTCCTTGGTGCTTCCTACCTGCTATGTTTATACAGTATACTTCCCTTCCAGAACAACCACCATCCTGATTCAGTTGTTAAAGATTAGTTCTTCCTCTTTGGAGCTTTATATGAACGATACTGTTACATACTGTTTTGTGGTTAATTCCTCATGTTTAAGGCTACCTGTGAGATTTATCCATGTTTTTGCATGTAGGATATTACATATTTAATTTTACCATGGTATAAAATACATCCATACTACTTATGGATGGTTATATTTCTTGTTGCTCCCCCCACCCCAGTTTCAAATAATTCAGCTAGAACATTCTTGTGCATATTTTAGTCTATTTAAATATATGTATTTTTATTAGGTGAATCTCGGCTGGAGAAATAGCTTAGTGTTCAATTGCCTGCCCAGTAAGCACAAGGTACTAATTCCAATCCCCAGTACCAACAAAAACAAAAACAAAAACAAAAACAAAAAAAGTTAAATCTTTAGGAATGGAATGGAGGGGCCTGGTAATTTGTTTTGTTTTGGTTTTTTTTTTTTTTTTTTGGTGGAACCAGGGTTGAACTCAGGCCCATGCACTTGCCAGGGAAGCGCTTATTCCACTGAGCCATTTCCCCAGCCCCCTGGTAATTTGTTTTTAAGGTCCTTTATGGCTAGTGTTCACTGTGCTCTTAGTTGTCTTTCTCCATAACCAAGATTAAAGACTTTTTATTGGTTCTGTAGGTATCAGTATCTGAATGTGAATGAGAGGATAAAGGGTATAGCAGTATTTTGTCTGTTTTTACTAGGTTATCTCTTCCTCCCCCAGAAATTTGTAGTGGTGTTTTTATAGTATTTTTACAGAGTCCTTTGCTATTTATGTGTGTTACATATATTTTATTCTGTGGCTTTTTCTTCCTTCCCCCTCTCCCCCACTGAGGAGTCTTTTGATAGCAGACAGTCTCAGTTTTAGTGTATTGGAATGTGTCTGTTCTCCTTAGTGTAACCTTTAAGAAATCTTTGCCTGTGTTACAGTCATGCAGACATATTCCTGTATTAGATTCTTTCCTTCTCTTCATATGCATAGCCAATTGTTTTTTTTTAATATAGTTTCAAATAAGATATGTAACATTTTAAAGTATTATATCTAGGTTGTTTCTTCTGCACTTTAAAATGACTTTGATTGCTCTCTTCTAATAGAAATAATGGTTGTTCTGGTTCTGTTGTAGTAGTTCAAATGCTATACATATTAGCTTTTCGCTTTTCACAGGTAGAAAATGGTTATAGTGGTGGAGCTGATACTTTTAGAATAACTCGTTAATTATTTATTTGCTATTTTTATTGGTCCTAAGATTTCAAGAAAACCTTTTTCCTCTGAAAGATGATTGTAAGATATATTGTTAGACAATAAAACGATTATAAGGATTTTATGGCATATTGTATGTACACTACTTGCTATAGTTAGGATATATAAATGTTTACAATGTTGAAATTATACCTTTGAGGATTAACTTGACATCTGTTTGAAAATCCATAATTTCCTATTTATCTAAATAGAACTTTGTCCTCAGATCTTAATATGAGATTATATTCTTAAACACTAACGCTCTTAAATACCATTTTGTTTTCCCTATAAATTTGTTTGGGATTATGAGTTGAAGTATTGCCTAAAGGAGATAAAACAGAATTTATTTGATGACACTCCAGGAGATAAGCATGAGAGGAATGCTTAATTCATCAGGGATTAATTTAAATTGGTATGTTATTTGCTCAAAAGTTAGCTTTTTACTTAAACTCCTTATAAATAAACAGATTTCTTCTCATTGTCTTTAATAATGAAACCTTCTGGTTTAATGCAAGATGAACAGATTAATTGGATTTTCATTTTTCAAGTTAATCTTACGGATAATTATAATATTTGATTACAAAATGATTTTTTTACTATTATGTGGAAAGGAAAATTTCACATTTTATTACATAGTTTTGGCAAAAATAAGAAAAAATAGTGATGGTGAACTAGATTCTTACTCCTTTTCTTTCTCCTCCTCCCTCTTGGCCTCCTTCGTCCTCCACTCACTTTGAAGTAGGGTCTCAGGTAACCTCCTGAGTAGCCAGGATTACAGGTATATGCCACCAAGTATGACTCAAGTTAATCTTATGTCCCTGTATATTTTTAAAACTGAAATACAAAGTTAAGAGAATACTCTAAAATTTTAAGTAAATTTCAGTGAAGTAAATTTTATTTGTATGCACTGAGCATTTGTTCTAAGGCTTACGATTTCTGGAATGGAAGTATAAATAAGAAGGTCCACCCTTCTCTATCATGCATTTTATAAACTACAGGAGATTAAGATGTTGATGCATGTTATTTTGAGGTAAGTGTTTAGAAATAGCTGACAGTGGTCTATCCCAGGACGCTGTGCAGGCAGAAAGGGAAAATGAGTCCAGTTTAGTGAAGATGAGTCCAGCCATGTAGGACAACATGTGAGGATGGCTCCAGCACATACTCATTTTTAGAGATAAAAGCACTTTTGTCCTCATGTTAGGATTGGAGAGATTTCCTCCAACTTAACTTGCAAACTGAGTGAATGGCTCAAGTAAAACCAAAGATGCAGGTGAGTGGAGGCTGATAAGATTTTATTAAACTTATTTCTCAATCAACAATGGTAAATGTAGAAAGTAACAAAACCCTTTTTAGACTTTAGCATAAGAAAATTGATGGGTTTATCATAGTCTTACAAAAAGTTTAATGCTTAATTGTCTTTCATCATTATAATGTATATAATTTTGTATCCAAAACTAGTAAGTTTTTCTCAGTTCCTAAAAATGTAAAAAGTTGTAAATTAGTGTTTTTGTGTGTTTGAGAGACAACTTGTATAATAAGCTTGATTAGTTGCAAAGACAGTATATATTGAATAGTTTATTAACTACACTGTCTTCCATAGCCTCTATGGCTTTTATATTTTAGGTCATTGAGATATTTTATTTATATCTAGTTTATCATTTCAGGTTATCTTATACAAATTGAATTTTTTTTTACCTTTGTTTAGTTTTATAAAAATTTCTAGTTATTTATTTTGTTTAGACTTTTAAGTATGTACTGTGCATTCATCAGTGGAGGAAATCTTTTGAAAATACAAAAGTGAATGACATAATTCTTGTTCCTGAAGCTCACCAAAGTTAGAAAGGTTGTTTTAGCACCACATGAATCATGCCTTAGAAGTGTTACGGGAAAACTGATGAGGCAGAAGTTAATATGGCAGGCAAGGAAAGGTTGGGCTTTGAGGGAGGGTAAACAGTGGCTTTCTGATTTAAATGTAGATTTTATATTTTTGTTCTAGTAGAATAATAAAAGGCTGAATTATATTATTACAAATACAGCAAATCTAAAGAAGTTGTTTTCCTTCAGCTTTCCAGATTCAGAAGTGTTCTGTTAAGAGGTCTGAATAATTTTTAGTAAGGTTTTCATAGAAGGGATTTGATCAAAACTGAGCAAGTTTTAAGACAAGTATAGTAGTGGTCTCTACTTTTGATATAATTTTTTTTATTATGTATACTTTTTATGAAAATTTCAGAATTTTTTTGCTTTTTATGTGTTATGTGTATATTGCTTTATTGTTGACTAAAGACCTTTTTTTCCCTCTTAATAGCTGTCAGATTTATCTAAGCTGATGGAATATAACATATAGATTCATTTTATTGTGTAATCTATTTTTTATTTGTGCTTATTAGCAGCTAATGAGTTAATTCTGATAAGTACCGATAGCTAAGAATATAGAGACCAGCTAAAACTGCTTATACTTGCTGTTATGAGAAGGCTCTAGATTGTGAATGTGAAAACCTAGATTAAATATAGAAGTCTTACAGTATTTTTTAGCCTGAGAAATTAGTTATTGGGGAAAGGGGGGAGAACAGAAATAGCCAGTGATAATATCTGGGGGTCAGAATGATTGGGTACAACTAGTTCCAACTCCTTGAGATAGGGAGCCATGTTAAGTATGAGAAAGTGGGTAAGGTCAAGAGTGACAGAATAAGTCAGAAAGCGGAGGACTAGATCACAAGACCCTTTTGAGCATAGGCATGAACATGTCTTTTACAAGTATTATAAAGGGTGCTGTGTTGAAAAAAGATGATAGTGTGGGACAAGGGCAAAAGGAGCAAGACCAGGTAAAAGGCTATGATGGAAATGTTGGAAAGATGTGAAGATAGTACATCTAGTAGTGTAGATGATAGTAAGTGATTGGTAAGTATTGGGTTCTGCGTGTATTTTTATTTTTATTTTTTGTATTTTTTAGGGAAGGGTCTACAGGGTGTTTAGGGTCTCACTTCTAGATCGGACTTGTAGTGCTCTGCCTGTTTACAGCCTCCCAAGAGCTGGGATTAGAGACATGCTCTACCATGCCCAGTCTCAGTTGCTATCTCAGTGCATCCTGGGGGTGGAGGATTGAACCCCTGACCCCTGCACCTGCTTGCAGGCACTTTAATCTGCTGAGCTATTTGGCCAGCCCGAGCTGCATGTATTTTAAAGATAAGTCAAAAGTGAGACTTAAATTAGGATTATGTACAAGAGAAAGGAATTCAGAAGATACCTTGGTTTCCATCTAAGGTATTCAACAAATGCAATTTCCCTTTCTGAAGATCAATTACTTTTTAGAAAAATAGAAGCTATTCAAGTGGAGATACATGATAAACAGTTGAACAGGTTATTGGAGTTCAAGGGAAGATGACTAGGATAGAGGTAGAAATTTGGGAAGCTGAAAATCTGATTTAATGAATCTATAAGTTGGATTCCATCTATGCGTGTATTATGTAATTATTGCACTTATTCAGTGCAAACGGGTACTTATTTATAGTTGTGAAAAATGTAGAAGAGGGTAAGGTGGAAAAGGTTAGGAGAAGCATAAATAGAGTGTTACAGGACAAGGTAGTGTACTGCTTTTGGGCAAGAAGGGATTGAAGGGCTTTGCAAACAGTCAATATTTGAATTAGGCCTTTAAAATAGGTAGCATCTTGGCCTGGGGAGATAGCTTGGTGATATAAGTGCCTGCCTGGCAAGTGCGAGGACCCGGGTTCAATCCCTGGTACTGCATGCTGTGCCGGCCCTGAAACCCTGGGTGCACCATGCCTGCCACCAAAACCAGGTGTAATGGTGCATGCCTGTAATCCCAGCACTAGGGAGCATAAGACAAGAGAACTACTATGAATCCAAGCTACATAGCGAGACCCTGTACACCAAATACATAAATAAATAAAAGATTAAAATAAGTAGCATCTTGCCTAGTAGACAATATAATAGCACTGGAGAATTCTTTCAAAATGCAGTTTCCTTCCTTTCTCACCTTACCTTACTTATAGTCTTTTCTCCTCACCCTTTCCTACCTGCTTTTCTATAAAAATGGAATATTTACTTATTGAACACATTCATGAGTTTCCTAGCACTATCCCCATCATGACATTCTGTTAATGGCTCACAAAATATGTCAGTCTCTTTTTCCCTGAACCTATGACTGTTAACTTACTTGGAAAAATGATGCTTTGCAGATGGGATTAATTAAAGATACCAAGATGGAAAAATTACTATCCTAGATTATGGTGAATTACTATCCTGTGTCAGCCTTAAACCTAGTTGCAAGTGTTTTTAGTTTGAGACACACAGAACATGTGAAGGCAGAGAAAGAAATTGGCATTCTGTGGTGACAAGCTAAGAAAGTCCAACTAGAAGGGGCAATGAATTAGCCCCGCCCTCATCTCCAGAGGGAGTGTGGCCCTACTGGATGGAAGCTGCTTGCTTGGGCTGCCACAACAAATACAGACAACTGAGTGTATGGCAGCAACAGAAATTTATTTTCTCATACTTTTGGAGGGTAGAAGGTCTTCATCTGAAAGCACTAGTGAGGGATCCTTCCTTATCATTATTTGCTTCTGGTTGTTGCCCGTTGTCCTTGGTATTTTCTTGTCTTCTATCGTATCACTGTACATACTCTGTACTTCCATTTTTCACTTGCTTTTTTCCCAAACTTTGACACTAGCAATTGGATTAGGGTCTGTTCTAATCCAGTATGGTCTCATTATAATTAAAATTATGAAAAAGTTTAATAAAAATATGTGAATGCTAAAGAGATTCATTAAGGTAAAAAAACAGTCATTAATCCCTTAAAAGTACTTCCTCTTGCTTGGTACACATTTAGCTCATCTTTCTTGCCATTTACTATTTGTACGTCCATCTATCCACCTGTCCTTCTTTCCTTTTTCTTTTTCTTTTCTTTCTTTTTTTAAAAAATGTATTTAGTATAGGGTCTATAGGGTCTCACTGCACAGATGGGACTCATAGTGATCCTCCTGTTTTCAGCCTCCCAAGTGCTGGGATTACAGGTGTACTCCACCATGCTGGGTCTCAGTCCCCTCTCAGCATGCCTTGGGGGCGGGGCCAGCATGGCATTCTGGGGATGGAACCCTGGCTTTGCTTAGGCAGGCGCTTTGGTCCGCTGAGCTGTCTGGCCGGCCTTTTTTTTTTTGGCCATTTTCTGAATCAATTCTGGAAGTATCATTAGTGTCTCTAGTTGAATTTTCATGGCTCCCTTTATGTTCTGAACCAATTAAAAATGTTTGCCATTGTGATCATTTTGACTTCAGAAGAGTCAGCAATTACATGGTACTAGATCCAGTAAATAAACTGATTAAGGACACAGACTAATGTTCTTACAAGCCTGCCTTACCTTTGGATGATACTTAGCAGCAGCATTCACTATGTTTTTGATCACACTTCAGAAAGACAAAAGATGACTTGCAGAACTTCTTGAGAAATTAGGAAGAATGATAAGTGTATTTGAAGTGAAAAGGAGCATTTTGAGGGGATTTAATGGCAGTGTATCTTTACTGTCAAAACTTTGAACAAATTTAAATATTCACTGTATATTTTTGGTCATCCCATATACATCTGCAAAGATCTTTCTTTGCATGTAAAGTCATGTTCATGGGTACTATATGGAAGAACGTAGACACTCCTTTTTTTGAGATACATTTCAGCTGACAACAGGGAATGTGGACTTGCCAGTGTGACTGAGCGTAGAACCAAGAGAACTAATGTTTTTGTTCTCTGAGCAGACAAATGGCAGTTAGATTCAGAGTATATTTGTAGGTAAAGCGCCTAACATTTAATTTAGATGGTGAGAGAGTAGGTTGTGGCCTGGCTTTTCTACTTTTATGTAAACATAGTTGCTAATTCCACAGTGATGACCTTTACTACATTTAAGCAATTAAAAATTATTAGCATTTCTCAGCACAGACAGAACAAATAGAATGTTCTAGTATTGTTTTTATATCACATTTTTGTTCTGTATGTTAGTTAAATGAGTTTGTATACCAAATAATGTTAGTTCAGTGTTTTAGAACTAATATACAGATCTTCTATACTTAGGTTGATATTGTAGTTCACCATTGAATTGGTTGATTTAATTGATGTTATCTTTATTTCAAGTTGCAAACAGGGAACAAAAATATGTAACATTGTTGTATATTTTTAGCAACTTGAATTTTCAGAGATATGATACTTTGGTCTTGACATTTTAAAATTAGAAAACCGAATTATCCCTAGTAATCTGATTAGAATTCTTCTGGCAAGAAAAATCAGGTGATATTCACTGCTCTAAGTAAGTTTTATTGTAAATATTATACTCATTGCATTGTATCAAAAATTCGTTATGAAGTACTGAACAAAGTTAGTATATATTATAAATATTTAATTATTGAGTTAAAAATTAAAATGCAAGGAAAATTAGACTTAAGTTAGATCAGAAGTCAGCAGCAGAGTGGATTTTTGTCCCTAAAGTCTTATCTACTCAAAACTTCAGATTGTGATCTGAAGGTCTCTGCAGATGTCATTACTTCAGATGAGGTCATATTGACGTGTGTGGGGGCCTTTTTAACCCAGTGATGTGTTCTTATAAGGGGAAATTAGGATGCATAGAGATACACACTGGGGTTTTGTGAAGAAAAAAGACAAAGATTGGATTATGCCACTATAAGCAGAATCAAGGTTATTTGTAGCTACAGAAGCTAAAAAAGAGAGGCATGGGACAGTTTTTCTCCCAGTAGTCTCCAAATAGAATCAGTACCCATGAGTACTTTGATTTTAAGTTTTTAGACTCTAGAACCATGAGGAGAAAAAGTTTTGTTTTATTCTCTGTTCGCCAGTTTGTAGTGCATTACAAGAGTACAGTATGCTGTCTGTGAGAAGTGTGCTCACATTGCATCCTCCTGCCTTGTGACAGGCAGCATGTTCAGTCTTTCGCTTAGATGCCAGAAGAGTGGGAGGCTTGGCACCCAACTCGTGACTGTTGCGGATCGTACTTCTGGGAGCTTGTGCACAGGTTATGACAGGAGTTTATTTCAGTTCCAGCAAGGATGAAATTTAAAGTTGAATGTAACTATATTAGGGAAATTTTAGCTACTGCAACAATTAGCAATACAAATTTAATGGTTTAAAATAATAGACATTTTTATTGTTGTTGTTCTCATGACCATGTTTGTTGCTGATGTTTTTAGTCAGGTAGTTCCATTTCAGTTGACTCAGGAATGTAGACTTCTTCTGTTGTGTAGCCCACCCATCATCTAGCACCTTTTCAGAATCTTCTGGACCAACTTCATTCAACTAGTCAGGGGTGAAGAGCATGTGGCATATGTACTGCTGCTCAGATTTTGTTGAGCAGAATCAGTTTTGTAACTCAACCTAAATTCCAAAAGAAGGAAAGAAATGTGATTATTGTTTGTGTCCAGAAAGAAAAAATGGAATTGTTAAACATTTAGTTTCTACTAAAATAGTACGTTTTAATTCTGGTGTGCTCACATGAAAATCATTTAAATATATTTTTGCCTTATGAACTTTTTATAATTTTGGATATGGGACTTAAATATTTAGGTATGTATTCTAAATCATTCCTCTCAAATTCCCTGTTTTGAGTACTGGCATTTTATAATTTGTTGCCCTACAAAAATTAAAACATCCCTTCGATAATTCAGAATTGAGAGGTGTGACCTAAAATGATATGCCATTACACTAATGATTTTGTAAATTTCTTATTCTTATTAGTTTAATTTCTATTATCTTTTTCATTTCAACTTTCTGTGTTCATGATGTGTCTGTTTATTTCATCATAAGTATATTTTATGATGAAAATAGTAACAGGCTAGATTTTCAAAACTAAATATATACATATTCTGCTAGATGATTTTCACTTTCCAATTGAAAATACTCCTTTTCCCTTCTTTTAAAACAGAACAAAACACCTCCCTTTCAGGAATAGAAGCATGAAATAATTTGGATGATAGATCTAGGAAAATGTTTTCTCTAGTTATATAAACTAAAGATTATTGGAGGCTAGAAAGAATTGTTTTGAGCCATTTGAACCTTCTTTCCTGTGTTGCTATAAATTATATCANTTAATTTGCTGTATAGTTGAAAAGTAGCTTCCTTTTTAAACACAGGGGTATATTTCTTTACCACATACTTATTGAGTCTTTAGTGTATTCCAGATACTAGATGAAGTTTTGGATGTGAATATAAAATGTTCTGTAGACTAGACCAGGTGTTAAGCATACACTGGATCCTATAAGCCAAGGGACAAGACTAGAAGAACTCCTAAGTTTAAGA
The DNA here is from genome assembly GCA_002564305.1 of Octomys mimax. Taxonomy (NCBI): domain Eukaryota; kingdom Metazoa; phylum Chordata; class Mammalia; order Rodentia; family Octodontidae; genus Octomys; species Octomys mimax. The sequence goes on along the minus strand of NDGM011179302.1, from coordinate 1,673 downwards.
AGACTAGATTTATGAAATAATAGAACCCTTGGAAGCCCAGAAGACTTACTTATGAGTAAATGATTTGTCCAGCTAAGTAAGATTCCTAGATCTGATAGCCTGTTAAATGTGCTTTATGATAGCAAGCACAATAAAATCCATAGGTAATCGCATCTGATTTTATTATAGTTGTTTAGAAGTACTTTTCAAAAATCTATGTGCTCTTGCTCATAATCAGTGACGAATGGCAGAGTAACCTCTTGCCCTTTTCTTATTAGATGAAAAATGTTATTTTGGGGTTTGTGAACAGAGAGGAAAACAATGTAGAGTACTATATAAAATTAAAATGCTATTTGTTTAAATACAAATACAAAATTCTTCCACAAAACTACAGGCTTTCTCCTTCATTTTCTTTTTTAGTCTCATTTCTTATAGTCATTCTGTAGAGAAAAGTGGCTTCATTTGTCTTATTACGCAACTACTGGTTATCAACAACATGAGATCTTCCTCCATTACTGTAGTAAGATGGCTTAGTTTGCTATTTTTTCTTTCATGAGTTTCTAGGATGTCAAAAAGGCTGCTCATGCCTGTGAGGAAAATATTTAGTAGTGGAAGCATGGAATTGGTAACATTAAAGAGGGATCTAAGAGTCATTAAAAAAAATGCATGTTAGTTTACTAGAATGAAAGCTAGTTTTACATAGAATGAAAAAATGAGAAGCAGTCATCAACTTTGAGGACATTGGAACAAATCATTATGAAGACATAAAAACTGGTAACTTGGAAAAGTATATAATACAATTTGAAGTAAATGAAACAGAACATTTCATTTTGTATATGCTATGACTACAAGTATTTAAGTGACATAAATGTTTTAAATTGACAAAAATTTACACATTACATTACTAGGAAAATAATGTGTTACGTCTTTATTTTTTTCTCTTAAATTCTTGATGATGAGGCTGTTTGATACAGGGTTTCACTATGCAGTTCAGCCTTCCAGTGCTGGGATTACAAGCCTGTGCTGTCACGCCCAGTTTTGTGACAGCATGGCATGTCATACTGGGGATTAAACTCAGGTCCTGTGCTTGCCAGGCAGGCACTTACACTGCTGAACTATCTCCCCAGCCTTTATTTGTATCGTATTAGTTGGAAAAATTTAAGTGAAAACTTTGTGGATTTTGTGTATGGTTCTGAGAAAGTTCATGAAATGCCCCAAAAATAAGTCACAGGGATGTGGAATGTTAGTAATTTTTTTTTTTTTTTTAAGATCCTAGTAAGTTGAGAGACAGTAATTTGCTTAGAGTAGATGAGTTTTAGACATTTCTGAGGTCAGTTTTAGAATTTACCATGCTTAGATGCATCATCTCCCATCAACTCTGTAATGAAAAGATTTGTTAACAAAATATTAGCCAGTGCAGTTAGAGGAGTAGCAATAAAGTTTTAAGGTTGCTCTTGGAACTTTATTTCTAAAAGTAGAATTTAGTCAGACAATGTGACACACACCTATAATACCAGCAGCCAGGGAAACTGATGCAGAACTACAAATTTGAGCACAGCCTGGGAAGTTTAGCAATTTAATGAGACCCTGCCTCAAACAAAAAGTAATAAAAGCCCTGGATTTGGTCTTCATTAACACCTCCCCCCAAAAAGAAATCAAATTTATTTTTTTTTAAACATTTATTTATTTATTTA
>NDGM011179295.1:0-12834 GCA_002564305.1 Octomys mimax | reverse complement strand
AATGGAAGTGATTTATTTTACCTTGTGAAGATCCCAAATTTCCCACAGGCCAAGGAAACTGAGGTTAAGGGCATCCAACTCCAATCAGGCATTTTATAAGTAGTAACAACTGAGTTTCTTGCCGTGTGTTTTGAACAGGCCAGAAAGACCCTTGAATTTTACTCCTGCACCCCTGAAGAGATTGATCATGAAGATATCACAAAAGACAAAACCAGCACGGTGAAGGCCTGTGTCCCCCTGGAACTAATCAAGGTATGGAAGGCTTTCCTCCCAAAGCATACCATAAAACTAGGAGCTGCACACCAGGCCTCAGCTGTCAGAGATCTGCATGTTTTTTGGGCCCATCAGGAGTTAGATTTTGAAAGCCTGGTGTGACAGCACACATTTGTGATCCCAGCATTCATGCAGCTGAGGCAAGAGTAACAGTTATTACAAGTTCAGCCCACTCTGGGCTCCACAGTAAATTTCAGGCAAGCCTGGACTGTATAGCAAGACCCTATCACAAAAATAAACAAAAGAGTTAGATTTTGAAAAAGAATTATAAAAAACAGTTTTTTGGCACAAGAATATAAATATACTTAAAACTTCTAAATTATGTGCTTCATAATACTTAAAATGATGAATTATACATTATATGTTTTGTCCTATTTTTGTTTGAGGTGAAATACCAGAAAGATTTATATTAAGAATACATATGCTAATTTATTTCACTTATATTACTAGTTTCTCTTCACTCACTAAAGAGAAAGTTTTGTACCTTTATCCATTAGTTTCTTCTTTGTAAGAATCTTTTTTGTCTATAATTTGTATGCCAAGTCACATTTTGGCCATTCTTTTAAGATTATGATGCACAATGTACTAACTATTGCTATTCTCTAATTATTTTGTTATGAAATTTTGTTTTTTGATAGACATAAGAACAATGCTTTTTAATTTTTTGTGTATACATATCAATTTGTATTATATTTTTTAAATTGTTAAGGAATTAACAACTTTGATATGTGCTTTTTTTCTGTAGAATGAGAGCTGCCTGGCTCCTGGGCATACTTCTTTCAAAACTGTAAGTAAAAAAACTAAAAGTTTCCTCCCATGTGATAAATTCAAGTTATTGATGTCTGATTATTCTTTCTCTAGAATGGGAGTTGCCTAACTTCTGAAAAGACCTCTTTTATGATGGTAAGAAACACCTACACTTTGCTCAAATGCAATGGAGGGTGATGTTTTTAGTCTATATCAATGTTTTCTTTTCTATTTTGTCTTTTAATTCAGGCCCTGTGCCTTAATAGCATCTATGAGGACTTGAAGCTGTACCAACTGGAGTTCAAGGCCATAAATGCAAAGCTTTTGATGGATCCTCAGAGCCAGATCTTTCTAGATCAAACCATGCTCTCAGCTATCGATGAGCTGATTCAGGTAAGGCCTCATTGTATCAGTGAGAGCACTTTCTCGTGCTGAAGGTAGCCATCCAGGGTCCTTAATGAAGGAGAATAAAATTACACTTTCCTGGATTAAGAGAGGGCTGAACATCCCCTTTTGAAAGACCCAAAAGAAAGGGTGCCCTCTGCAGGAGGCACACATGTGGCAGGACATTAAGAGGCCACCCTTCCACTTATTGACCACAAGGTGAGCATTAGACCCTTTGTAGATGCTTGCGGGCGTTTTCTTCTGTCATTTCCCTGACAACCATGAGAGGTCTCTGCAGAGAACAAAACTAAAACAGAAGAGGATTAAATCACTTGTTAAAGGCAGGGTCCCTTTCCAAAGAACCCTACAGCACTTACCTTCTCACTGACCTTTAGGGAGCAGCAAATATGGCTAGAGGAAAAAAGGCTGGACTAGGGCCTCACTGTGACTCATTTTGAACCAAAGTGTGAACAAAAGATAGAATGACCAAGGCAGGAACTTGCTGTGCAATTTTCTGGGCCCCTATAGCATAGTGTGCTAGTACAGCACAAACAAACAGGCAGATAAGCAATGGCATGAATTTCTTAGTGCCTAAGGCATAGGGTGAAAACATGGTGGCAGAAATCATTGTCTGAAAAGTAATTGATTTTTTAGTTCATTATTTTATTTCTCTGTGTGGATGTGTGTGCACACGCACGCCAGTACCATATTACCTGTTTGAAAGGCAGTGAACTTCATGCACATTTCAAAGAAACTTACCAAGCATAGACTTGTAGTTGACAAGTTGATGTTTCATTTTTAGGACCATAACTCAGGTAACTTGGGCTGTGGAATCAATTTCCCCAGTAACCAGGCAACTAGACCCCTGTCAGTTCACCCCACTGTGCCTCAGGGTGCTCCTCTCGAAAGTGGCACGGTTTTGTAGCCCCTACCTTTCTTCTAGGATTTTTGGGATAAGCAAGTGAGACTATTGATCATCATTCAAACCAAAGATCTCATAATGTTCTTAAATTAAAAGACTAAACTCAGGAAAGTCTGTTGTAAGGTTATTTCTCTTACACCAACGTTTCTACAGTAAATGGGGCTGTCACTAATAGATGGCGCTGATTAACAGCAGATCAACTCATAACCTCTGCTCTAAAAAGTAGTGGGACTTTTTTCGTGCTACTGGGAATTGAATTCAGGACTTCACACTTGGCAGGCAGGCACCATGCCCCTGAGCTATATCTCCAGCAGGACAGAGATTTTTTTAATATATAAAACATTAATTAGATATTGCAGCAGATGTCACCTTGACAGAATTGGGCCCTTCTAAAACACAACTCCTGCTGACACTTTTCTAAGCCACTTTAAGGGTCTCTTCAGAGCTCATAGAAGATGCACATGCTTGGAGACAAGTGTTCTCTGTCCTAGATTCTGCTGGCTCACCTGGCTGGAATAAGAGTTGGGGTGTGTTTGGGAGGGTGATGAGGGCCTGGGTTGCGGGCTCCGAAGCACACATTGGCTTCACTCATTTTACAGGTGAGTGTTTTCATTTTGGAATATTCCATGCCCTACTTGCTCTTCTAGGCCCTGAATGCCAACAGTGAGACTGTGCCACAAGAAACTTCCCTTGAAGAACCAGATTTTTATAAAACTAAAGTCAAGCTCTGCATACTCCTTCATGCTTTCAGAATTCGTGCAGTGACCATCGACAGGATGATGAGCTACCTGAGTTCTTCCTAAAAGGCTGAGGTCCCTCCCAACCTCAGAGTCCCTTTTATAAAATTTGACCCAAGAAAATGTTAATAAGCTGGGGGTTAGGAACTGGGGAGGGAGAGAGAGAGCCCCAGTCATACTGAAGCTTCTGCGAGAAGACTCTTGCTTCTATCGTATCAGTGTACCCCGTCTGATGGGGCTGTGGCCACACAAGTGACTCTCACATTTACATTTAATATTTATTATTTTTAAGAATTTTTTAAGTTCTTATGAACAAATTGCTACTGAGAAAAAATGTCCTTCCTGAATTTCTTTCTCCTTACTAGAAGAGCAAGAACTGATAAGCTATTTCTATACCAGTGTTTGTAGAAACACTCAAGCATAATTTATTTTAAAATATTTATTGAAATATTTTTATTCATAAAATTATGTGAGCTAATTTATATCTATTTATATTATATTTATTAAATTATTTTATCAAATGGATGTGAAACATTTTGTAAATGTTGAATAATAAAGCAATGGAATGAAAATAATTCTTGTATGTTTCTAGTGTAATTGATCATTTCAAAATGAGTTAAAATACTCATTTTGGGGACAAACTAAAAGCTATGATGAAATTTAAACAAAATGACTTCCAAAAATGGCCACAATGTCCTCATCCATTTCCCACTTCCCTTAATTTCAGTTTTAAAAGGAATCTTTCACATATATGACTTCCTGGTGTAAGAGATTTCTTCTTTTCGAACTAAATATTAAATTCTACCTTTTTAATTCTCTAAACCACGCTAATTTTTAAAAAACTTATCTCTATCAAATGCCATGTTATTTTAGTACTTTGATAATCCTATTGCTCCATAAGGGAAAGGCTGTAAGATCAAAAATATTTCCCCGTGCTCCTCCCCCACAGAGCCCACCCTCATCCTCGTGAGCCAGCAGTCCCAGTGCCTCCCACAGGGCCAGCTTGCTCACTGCTCAGCTTGTCACCACTGGCCACTCATCACACAGAAGTCACTGGGTGCCACGTCCAGCAGGTGTCCTCCTCAGAGATTCCTCCAGAGCTCAAAAGAGCTGCAGGTGCTTCCCAGCCAAGGGCTTCTGCCCTTCAGTATGGCTGGAGGCTCCGGAGCACTGGCTTGAGAGAAACACAGCTTGTGGCTTCGATGGCACCTGCTACTGTAGGCCTAGAAACAAGAAGGGCAAAGCATCGGTCCCCTCCACCGACTGGGTCCCCACAGAGGGACTTGGTGTTACTTTAGTTGGTTCTAGAAATCACCATGAAGTACACTCCAGAGCATGACTCGCCCAAAAGAGGGCTTCACAACCAATTCCATTCCTCACTGCATGGCAAGCGCTCTACTATTTTTTCCCTTTAGTCCCAAGTCTGCACCTCGCCAGCTACATAAACATAAACATCTTAAACACTATTTCTAGTCTTTTGCATTGGTAATCCTGTCAGATTGGTAAAAACCCTCCTCACTACTGTTTCCTTTCATGAGATTCTGAGATAGTGGAACCACCTTCAGGAAGCCCTCATGAGGGCTACACAGAGCAGCGCTGGTGCCTAGCCAGGGCTCAGGTTGGCTTGTCAAAGGTCTTAGGTTCTTGGCTTGATGCCCTTGACTTGTCATCACCCAGTGCATCCAGCCTATTGAGTGTGGTCAGTGGGCTCCTAGGGGAAGGACAGGTTAAACCAGGGTCTTTGACTTCCAAAACCAAAAATTGGGGAACTGCATAGCTTAGAAAGACCAAGTCCTCCAAAGAAAAACTCGTCAGTCACAGCACTTTAGAGATTCATTTGACTAATAAACTACTTCATTAGAAAAGAAAAGCTGTGAAAGTGTCTCTCTCACACTTAAGAACGACTTGGGTGGGGGGAGGCAGTGAAATAGAAAACCTTTATGGTGCAGAGCTGTGGAGACAGAACAATGCTGCTTTGGCCACATGTTGTAAGAGAGAAACAGACAATCAGGGGCTGCAAAAGGGCTCCAGACACACCAAGGAGGAAAAAAACATGGAAACAGACAGGGAAGTAAACAGCTTTGTGGGTGGCCAGCATCCAGAGTCATCGTGAGTCCTCTTGCCTGTGTCACTGAGAGCCACTCAACTGCCCTTGTGCTAGTAACCATTTAGTTCCAGTTACCATAGCCCTGGCTTAAGTCACAGTGCACGTAATTTTTTAAATAACGAAAAACTTCAACCACATTTTCCAAAAATTGAATTGTAGGTATCTGAAATATTTTATTTTATTTTGTATTTTTAGGACAGAATCTACAGGGTCTCACTATGTAGATTGGGCTTGTAGTGATCCGCCTGTGTTCAGCCTGCCAAAAGCTGGGATTACAGGCATGCGCCACCACACCCAGTCTCAATTGCCTTCTCAACGTGCCCCGGGGGGCGAGCCCAGCAGGGCAGACTAGGAATCCAACCCTGGTCACTGTGTCTGCCTAAGCAGTCTCTTTAATCTGCTGAGCTACTTAGTGGGCCCTATTTGTGTGTGTCTGTGTGTGTGTGTGTGTGTGTGTGTGTGTGTTGAAATATTTTAAATTAATTTTTTAAACTGTGGACAGTGGCATATGTGTGCATGTAGCCTCAGTTACTCAGGAAACAGAGGCAGGCACCCAATAACTGAGGGTCAGTCTGGGCAACATCAAAAATTTCAAAAAAAACCGTTTTAATTAAATGTACATTAACTTTGGGTTGAAATGTATTTGGTGCAAATGAACACAAAAATACTTTACTCTTATTGATGTATCTTTATGCTTGATATTAAAAATATAAACATAAGGCTTAAGACATGTAGCTCAGTGGTAGTATTTGCCTAACATGTACAAGGCCTAGGGTTCCATCCTAAGTACCACAGAAAGAAAATGACAAAGAGAATGAGAATTATGACATCAATGTAATATTAGAGAATATATCCATGGAATCTTTTTGAGAAAATACAGTAGCCCTGGCTGTTGTGCCTGCTAGGTAGCGCTCTATGTGTTTACCACAAATAGACCAGGAGCCCGACGCATCATGTGTTGAGGCAGCAGTGGCTGTGCTTTGCAGCCCTGCAGCCCAGGGCCGGTTCCCCACCACACAGCCTTTGCTTTGCATATTAGGATCACTGCAAGTCAAGGGGTATTTTCAGCATAGCCACCCCCACATTGGCAGAGTGATGCACGATCCTCCACTCACCTCATTTTGCTGGGAGAACTACAAATATGGCACGTGTTGTGTCACTTCTATTTTTGTGTTTCCAGCCCCTGGCACTCAAAAAATAGGAGAGAAGGAAACCATGTGATCTTCATTTCTTTTTCTAATCAAAATGTAAACAAGAAAGACTTCAATTTCTTAAAAAGAAATTAGCTCTAATTACCAAAAGAAGATTAATGAATTAAAAATCCACGTTTGCTCACTCACTTCAAAATAACTACACATGTTTGTCACAGGAAAAGTCTTCAAAATACAGAAGCTTCTTAATTAGGTTGATTTCCTCGGTGGAATAAGCACTTGCCTGGCAAGCACAGGGGCTTGAGTTCAATCCCCGGTTCAGTCAAAAAGAGAGAGAAAAAAAATCAACTTTAATTAGGTTGATTTCAATATCTATAGTGTGGAGTTATGTGATTATCACTCAAAAATGTTTTGGACTGGGAGTGTAGCTCAGTGGTAGAGTCTTGCCTTGTGTGTACAAAGCCCTAGATTCAATCCCCAGCACTTGAAAACAAAAGGAAACACACTGTCAAAACACTCCGCACTAGTGAACTGCAAAGCGCTTGCCTTCCGGTTAGGATGCGGAAGTCTTAGAAACACACAGCTGTGCAATAATTTCAAGATACTCCAGCAATCCCCTCACTGATTTCCACAGAGCAAGTTAAGAGTCCAGCAGGGCTCCTAGCAACCCCTCAAAACCCCTTCCCCTCAATGAACACCTCCAAAGATGCTCTTCTTTTGAATGCTTTCCCAGTGTAGACAGTTCCAAGTAAGACTTCTTTGCACAAATGGCTTCCACAGCTAAAGGAAAGTTAAAAAAAAAAAACAATTAAACCAGGTCTCATAAGTAACAGAATATTCTTTTCTATTTATAAACTTATTAAGAAAAAAAAAATCCTGGGCTAGGGAGATAGCTCAGCAGTCTAAGCACATGCCTGGCAAGCAGAAAGACCTAGGTTTGATCCCCAGTACCGCAGGCCATGCAGGACCCGGAACGCCAGGTGCACAGTGCACAGTGCTGGCCACAGAAACCAGGCACGGTGTTGCGTGCCTGTACTAGTCTGAGCTGCATAGTGAGACCCTGTACCAAATAAATAAGTTAGGAGGAGGAAGAGGGAGGAGGAGGAGGAGGAGGAAGAGGAAGAGGAGAACAAAAGAAGAGGAGAAAATCCTGCTATAAATGTAAGAAGCATCATCCTATCTGAAATATCAACCTTGTGCCAGATGTTAGAGTGAGCAGGACTAACGAACTTGTGCAGAGTACAGGCAGCCGGCTGACCCAGGGATCCTAACAAGGGATGTCCACCAGGGTGGGAACATATTTGACCTCAGTCTACCTAAGGCCTGGGGAGCAGCTGAAGGACACAGCCAACAAGCCACAAGAATATGGGGTGTAAATGCCCAGAATTCATCAGAGTCTCCTGTTGACATGAGCAGCAGGAGAGCCATTAGCAGGACTCTCCCAATCATTCTACGTGGGCAGGGGGGCCAAGGACTGCTGTCACCTGAAAACCCACAGTGCCGGTGGTAAACCCCTGCTTCCTCAGCAGGGATCAGCAGCTTGCTACTTCACCCCAGGAAGGACTTGAAGAATGTGACAGTGCCTCCACCCAACTGCTGGGAACATTAGCAAATAGAGTGGCCTCTTTAGCTTCCATGGAAGAAGCAGGAAAACTGCCCCCTAAATCGATGAAATCACTTAGCTCCATAAGCACCACCATGTGCAGAAAAGGCCCTGTCGAGAAAGATGCTCAGGCAGGGACTATTCCACTGGGCAAGGGGTCCTCTACTTACTCTTGTAGTGAAGGCCTGTTGTCTCAAACATGCAGGTTACCTGGGCGACTAATTTACCTGGTTTACACTCACTCAGCCTCAGGGCAAGCCCTGGAGAACTTAACTCAAAGCCAGCTGTCACCCACAGAGCCTTAGTGATAACAATCACAGAATGGGAGCTTTTAAAAGCCACTTGTGCACTTGAGGTGTGGCCCGCGGCACAGTACTTCCCTGGTGTGTGCAAGGCCCGCCCTTGTCTGACCCCTAGCACCTGTGAAGCTCAGAAACAGAAACAAAAAGTGGCTTGCAAATAAATAGTAGTACAAAGAAGACACATGAGCTCTGTAAAAAAAAAAAAAAAAAGCAGGATTGTTTTTATTCCCGTCATCTACAATTTATGGATTATTTAAACATATTTTTAGAAGCATATCCAAAATGTTAACTACCACAAGCAAGATGCCTGGAGATAACAATCTTATATGTTCTCCCTGCGTCAAATTTTACCAATTACGAAGAGCAAATCCAACCCATTAATTTCTTAGGCAAGCCTTTTTCAAAAAAAAAACCAGAGAGAAGCCAGGACGTCATTCACTTGGCGGGGCGGGGGCGGGGGCGGGGGCGGGATGTAGGCCGGGGCGGGGGCGGGGGCGGGGGCTCTGCCAAAACGTTCTGCTGAGCTTTCTTCCCTTCCCCGGAGTACGCGATCTAAGGATGAGAGTCAGGAAAGGCATCGTTTGGCCTGCTGGTTTCGGGGACGGATGTCACTTGAAGGGACTCTCCGAAGAGGTTACTGAACTCCTCCCCCCGAAAGGAGCCCCCACCATCCGGAGATGGTGGGAGGACTACACCACCACCACCCCGCCCCCCACGGACTGAGATTTCTGCACGGAAGCACCAGCCAGCAGCAGACCTCAGGAACGCTCCTGGAAGGCTAGCCTTGAGCCCAGAAGGTTAGCCTGTTCTAGGCGTCGCAGAGCTCCGGCTGGTTTTGGTTTTGGTTTTGGTTCTGCGCTGAGGATAGAATCCTGGGCCTAGAAAAGCACTCTGCCATCGACCTGTACTCTGGACCACTTTGACTATTGCTGTAACAGACTGGGTGTTTATAAATGTTCACACTGATCAGAGGAAGAATCATCTAAGTAAAACTTCACCTAAAAATCCCTCTCAGAGATTCTAAGAAGCAACAATGCATTTATTAATCATGGGAACAATAGATAACCAAGTTCTAAATTGGTTTGAGCTTAGGTATAACAATGTACTAAATCCAGGCACGCGTGTGTGCGCACACACACGTACTTTAAATCAATAGAGGAACCCTGTGATTTCTGGACTGAGACCACAAAAAATACCTTCCTTTACCCTCTCTGCACTCTGTTATCTTCTCGCTGCTCTTTGTTGCCTGCATTCATGGCGTCACCCAGTTGCTTTCTTGAGCACCAGAGGGGATCCCGAAGGCTCAGCGCCACCAGTCAGGTCCAAGTATCCAGGTTAAGTTGCCCCTTCCGAGCCTTCATGCCCCCCTGCAGCTTGGCATGCCATCTCCTTTCATTCTCATCACAAACCCAAGACCCAGAGGTTTTGGATCCATGGGGCACAGGGAAGTGGAGAGGATCGTGCTAAGGGTCACAAAGCTACTGACAGGGAGCTGCGGTTCCAGCCCTCCCCGACTCCACAGCAGGAGTCATCATTACTGAGCCGTGGCAGCCCTGCACATAGGGCTGCGTTTGCAAATTCTCCAAAGCTTACATTACAAATAACCAAGCCACACATTCGGAAGTAAGAAGGTGGCTTTTTCCAAAGTCACAGCTTGGTTGCAAGTAAATGACTCATCGAGGTTATTCTCCTGCTCACCTTGCAGGACAGCTTTGACGTCAGCAGAAATGAGAGCTTCCAAGCAGTGGTGTGAATTGTAGGCTGTAGCATCACCCTGCTCCTTTTTTGCCTCTTACTCAACATCCTAACATAGACTGCAAGATCTTCTGTCCTTTCCCCTCGGCAATATCACTAACTTCCAACTCCCGGCTGGTAAAGGCAATTTTTATGCATTCTCCCCAGCTTCCCAGCCAGGGTGAGTGATAAGGGGTTTTTGTTGTTGTTGTTTTGTTTTGTTTTCATTTTTGCTCCATCTAAAAACAAAAGAAATTCAATAGCTCCTCTTAATGCTTGAAGCCTTTATATCCATTTATAATGAAAAGAAACTTTCTTTTCAGAGGGACTGGGGAGATGGCTCAGTGAAATAGCGCTTCCCTGGCAAGCACAACGGCCTGAGTTCAATCCCCAGATCCACCCCCCACCCAAAAAAAAAAAAAAAAAGAATTTAGACAGCAGAGCTCAGCGGTAGAGCACTGGCTTAGATTGCACAAGGTTTCGGGCTTGATCCCCAGTAGTGACGAACAAAGTTGGCAAGGTGTGGTAGCATAAACCTGTAATCCCAGCTGAGTCTGAAGAATCACAAATGTGAGCTCCACCTGGACAATTTAGCAAGATCTGTTCTCAAAATTAAAAAAAGAAATGGAAAGACTGAGAATGTAGTTCAGTGGTCGAGTAGCCCAGGGTACAATCCCTAATATTTCCCCCAAACAACCAGAGAGCAAACCTAATTGATGTGTCTCAAAAATTTTTCCAGCGTTATCCATGTCCCTTTCCATGTCCAACTGTTAGTACAATACACTGACAGTAACTTACTGAATAAAAATGAGGACAGTAAGAGAGCCAAGTTTTACTCTCTGTTATGCAATTTTCTGGTGCATTCCACAGAATACTCCTGGAATACTCTTAAGGGAAATACATCAGACTTGCACATGCAAACATCCTGTTGTCTCACTAGGGTAAGAACCTGAAGGAAGAAATGAAATCTGAAAGGAACAATACATATTGTGAAAGGGGAATGAATCTGTTCAAAAGGAAGGAATTACAGAGGACAGGAGCGGGGTGGAGAGGGAGGAGAGGGAGGGGGTAGGAAAGAGATATACCTATGTGTGTATGCAGCATGACTTGGGTAACTGTACTGTGGATTTCTGCTGGTCTACAGAAAGGAGCAGTTAATGCTTAATTTTTTCCTCTCTCTTCTTAAATTCCTTTTTTATCTTCTTAAATTCTTAAAACTTATTTTCTTTTTTCCAATTTTGCATGCATATAGCTGGTAAGCAACCAAGTTGAAGACAACACTATGTAACACAACAAAGTCAAATCCCTCTTACTCTGCTTAGTGAAATTCTGTATCATTTTAAATTTTTTTTATTATTACTATTTTGTATTCTCTTTAAAAAATGAAATACTTATGGAATCATACTATGTTTTTGAATCTAGTTTATTCTATCTATTACTACTATTCTGTTAGAAACAGAATCATGTACTTACCAACACAAACCAATGACCCACAAGAAATATTGCCTTCTAATTCCATTGATTTTCACCCTTTTTAGTTGGCAATGCCATTGCCAACTATGGATAGGTGCCGTAGCACGTATCAGATGCACTTTCAACTAAGGATGCACAGGCAGTGCAATCCCCATGTTGATATTGGATGGAACAAGAGGTGAGAAGGGTACTCCCTATCCTTCTCCCAGGCTCCTGACACCTCATTTTATCACTTATGGACAACAATTTATTGCTAAGAATCTAACATTTGGATTTTTCCCCACCTCACAGGTTTCCTTTTTGAAAATTTTGAAGATTGAAGAATATAGAACCAGAAGACACCCAGAATAGCCAAAAAAACCCTGAGCAAAAAGATAAAAGGAGAGGAATTTCAGTACCGGAGTCAAAGCTATAGTAGCAAAAGCAGTATGATACTGGCACAAAAAGTGATATGTGGACCAGTGGGATAGAGCAGAAGACACAAAGAACTCTACGCACCTCCAGCGTTCTAATTGTGTTACAGACAGGCAAGTTAGAAGATAGCAGGCAGCTAGAGTGGTTCTCTGACTGAGGTACAATTAGGACCACCAGCCCTAAACAGGACCCTGAGGTCAAGAGTTAACAAGAACCAGATGAACAATTAAGTTCAGGGATAAAACAAGTAGTGATGGGTGACCACTATAACAACCTACGCTCCTGCTTGTCTGGAAAAGGTAACACTTTGCTCTTCTAATGAACCACATAGATCAGGTAGTGGCCAAGAAGCACCTTACAAACACGTGCTTGCTATCTGTCTCAACTCTTAATAGACCCATTTCTGGTTTAGGTAAACTTGTTTTAGATGACCTTAGTTTAACTCAGAGTAATTTGATTCATGATCATTTTTTGTATAAAAACTTCTAGACAATAAGTCTTCATGACAACCACTTTGGGCCCCTTCCTGACTACTGGGTGTTATTTTCCTCACCTTAACAAACATTCCTCCTGTCTTCTTCCTTTGCCTTAGACATCATGCTTTGATTTAGTGAGACACTGACCCAGATTACACCATTATAATCATTGACAAAGAAGCTAAAAAAAAATACATCAGAGAAAATATAGCCTCTTTAAAAATGGTGCTGGAAAAATTATTTATCTATATGCAGAAGGTTGAAACTAGATACATATCCCTCACTCTATACAAAAAGGAGCAAAGATCAAAGATCTACCTGTAAAACCTGAAACTTCAAAACTGCTGGAAGATAACATATGGAAAACACTTGAAGCCACAGATGCCAGCCAAGACGACCTGCTGAACAGAACTCTATTAGGGCAGGAAATAATACCACTAATAAACAAATGATATTACAGCAGATTAAAAGATTTCTGCACAAAAAAGGAAATAATCAACAAAGTGAAAAG
>NDGM011179294.1:0-11745 GCA_002564305.1 Octomys mimax | reverse complement strand
TCTCTCTCTCTCTCTCTGTTATAGGATGATTTCAGACAGAACTTTATAAGGCAATCCCAGGTGAAGAGATGGGGGTGTTGCTAACCTTCCTGATTTCCTCCCAGGAGCACCATCAGTACTATGAACAAAGGAATAGAGGAATGGGCCCCACCTCTGACCACACATTAGAATCCCCCAGGGAGAACTTCTACATGACCACAGATGCTGACTCTGTTGTTCCAAGGTGGGGCCTGCACATACATGTGGCTTTTAAGATCATGACATGGTTCTGGCAAAGCCAGGGTTGAGAACGAGGCAGGGCAGAGATCTAGAAACAACAGGAGAATTTGTACCTCAAGGAGCTGACACAGGATTTAAAATCCAGGTCTCTGACTCCTCTACTATCTCTGCTAAGCCTTCCTCTCTGACTCCTGTTTGCTGACCCCATAATGACAGTGTCTATAAAACCTCCCGTGGTTGTGAAGGTGGCGGTGCCTTTTCCTGTGGCTCCTGGATGAGTCACTACCACTAAAGAACATTGTAGGCCAGCAGTGCCCACTGGTCATCTACTCACAATGTGACCAATTCCCCCAGCTGGTCTTTGTCTGCACATAGCCCACACTCTGATTACTTAGATTACCTCAGTAAGAAGAAAAATGATTATTCTTAGTCCACAGTACCACCTGGTAACCATTAGCTCTATAATATAAATACCTTAAAGTTTCAAGACCAAGCACCACTGTCTCTTGTTAGTCTCCTTGCTGCTGCCCTGGTGTCTGGTATTAATGAATGTTTTCCAGGAGTCACCCAAGTTATTTTGAGTTCTGGAGTGCATAGGGGAAGGGATCAAACCAGAGGTGCTGACTGGGGAACTGCTGGCACTCAGTTCTGCCTAGAAGCTGACTGGGGACTACAGGAACAGGAGTGTCCCCTCCTTCCATGAGTCCACAGCAGTAGTTCCTCTAGAGCTTCTGATCCTCCAGATCAGATCCTGGCAGGGTTTGGGTGAAATAGAAGTCATATCTCTACAAGGTTTGGTATTCACCAGATGAAGAAAGACAATTTGCCCCTGTTCAGGTCTTCAGGTCCACTTCAGCTAGAATTCCTGTGCTACATTCCTGGAATGTGGACTCTTTCACACTTCTTGGGTAACTTAGAGTCTCAGTTAAGGAGCCAAAGTCCACCCTTTGTGTCATTTTGTAAGATGGGATTAGCTGGTGCAAGGTCTGGGGAGGTGGACGGAGGTCCACCTGGTTTCCATTACACTCTGCCCCTCCTCACAACACATCTAATCTGTGCAATCCTTTCTTTTCCTTTTTCAGAATCTAGAGGGTGAGAAACCAGTTTAGCCACAGAGCTTAGTGAGCTGGCACTGCCAGCTTTGTTTCCAGTTTAGTCGGAGGAAATAAGATGATCACAAATATTATTTTTAAAAGAAAAGGCAAAAAAAAAAAAAAGTAAAAACCAAAAGTGCCTCTCGGTACATGGTCTATGTAGATCCGGCTTTATCTAATCTGAAAATGAAACAGAATAACACTATAGAGTTGTTTGCAAGCCTTTATCCACGTAACAATGGCGGTGAAATGGAAATGAAACTACAGAGATCTCACCTAACTTACGGGGAAACATGGCGGATCCACATGTTCACTTGTAGGAAATGGTTATTTTAGGGCTATGCCAGTGTAGTACAGAGGTCCGCAATGACAAGGGCTGGGTTGCCTGCAGCCTGCTCACTGCTTGTTTTATTGCCACACAACCATGTCCTTTGGTTTACAGATTATTGATGGCTACGCTCCTACTAAAACAACAGAGTCGTAGGCTTGTGACAAAAGAGTATGGGTGCCAAGCTGAAAATATTTACTACCTGGACTTTATCAGAGAGAACTTGCCAGCTCTTGATGTAACAGATCAAAAAGCCATAAAAGGTGCTGTTCGAAAGCGTGTCTCCTTTTGTGTGAGTAGCCCCCGCCCCCTGCTCCCCCACAAGAAAGTACTCAGCCAGGCAGAGAGGCAGGGGGAGAATCCTTGATCTCCGCTTCTTCCTGTGCCCGCACCGTTAGGCTTAGTAGCTTCATTTTCTCAGTGATCCCTAAATTTCAATGAAGCATCTGCTAAGCATTCTTCCATGTGTCAAAAGTGATGATGGGAAACATCGGGCCCCTTACCCAGATGGTAGGACTTTCTCTTTATCTTGAGCTTCCAAGCAAGTGTGTAAACATTTAGGGACAAGGGAGCAGATCGCTCCTGGCATGGACTGGAAGAGATGCCCAAGCAGATATGCAGAAACAGCACCGAGGAAGAATCCTGGATAAGGGGTGGTGCTGGGCAGGTGTCGGGAACAGCACGGGCAAGGTCTACAGCCCAAGCCCTGTAGGCTTCATAGGTCTTTCTATAAACATGAGATGAAGCCTCTGAGGATGTTTTGTATGGTTCACAAGGCAGGTGAGTCCCCTTCCCTCTAATTCCTTGTCCCTGGATGTTGGTTTGGTGTGAGTGATCTCAGAGGTGCATGTCTGTGCGTTTGCTGCAGAGCCAGAGGGTGGTCAGGAGCTCTGGGCAGTCATTAGCCTGTTGTCCCTGATTCTGCCTGAACAGAAGAAAGCACTTTATCACACTCCAACTGTGGACTCCATGCAGACAAAGGGAAATAAGATAGCAAGTCATTCTTGGCAAATAGAGACTAACTGTGGTGTACTCCATGCAGGGCAGAAATCCCATGCTGCTTCAGCAGTAGGTTTTGCCCGGGTGAGGTTTATTTAGGTACAGTAGTTGCTTCAGCACTTCATTCTAACATGGTAACAAATTTGGCCGTGACAGAAGAAGGCCTGGATCTGGAAGATCAATTCATTGATACAAGATGAAAATTCCACAAGCTGCCCCAGATCTCTGTATTCACTCAGACTGCAAAGTCCCGCTGGCCACATCATGGAGGGCTGTGGGCTCGCCCTGTCCACTTGCATTTTGGTCTCCAATAGCCCAACCTTTGCAGAGACATCTGGAAGCAAGCAGCCGCCCAGGGAAGGTGATCCAGATGCTCTACACTTGGGGAGACTGCAAACCTGAAAATTCGCAGCAAGAAAAACGTGTCCTACCAAAGTGCAAACCAGACACTTGGCACTCACCCTCTGTGACGCAGGGCTCCCCAACTGGCAGGAAAACCACAGTAAAGAACTGATTATGCTGCTAGAACACATTCCGCGGGCCGTCCAAGGCTATTTTTATTTTACAATAAGGTACAATATGTTCCATGATGTTCTCTATCCTGGGCTGTCTTTCATTGTATCTGCATATTCATTAACCCCAGTAAGTCACAGGGGATCTGTCAATAATTTAAACAAATGAACTGGATTTGGGTGTGTTTTGTAAACTCAACAGCAGTAATAATCTACATGTGTAATTTTTATTGTAAGTTGAACACTCACAGCTGCCACCACCTGTTGAGTACAGAAGCCATAGACAGGGGAAGCTGTCTCAGGAAACTAAGCCTCAGAAAAACTGGTTCTTACAGACCAAACACCAAAGTATGATGTTTTCTAGTATAAGACATGAATGTTTTAATCTTTTTTTGAAAAAAAGAAAAAAGAAAGAGAGATGTCAACTTTCAAAGTAATGTTTGGTCAAGTATTATTTGCTCAAAAAATGTACTGAAACTACCTAATAAAGCATTCCAGGAACTTTACCCATAAGAAAATAAATGTTTCTGTTTTAACTTAGACACCATAAAAATTAAAATTGTTTTGGAAGAAGGAATGGCTCCCCTGTAACAGAATGGGTATTCAACTGCTCAGAGCTTTTGAGAATAACTTTCCATCCACCTCGAAAAAGAAAACAGACAACTGGTGTAAGATTACTCCTGAAGCCCTGACGGTGTATTAATAGTCAAATTCAAGAAAAACTTCCTTGCTAATGCTTACCTCATAATCACAACCACTTTTGCTTTTCCAGAACTTCCTAGCTACTTTTTAACCATTTCCAGTCAGGGAAACTGGACAAGGTCCATTAAGTTCAATCATCAGGCCCTCTGAGAAAGGTCCAGACTTGATGAACTCTGCGAATTCCTCCTTGTTTTCATCCTTTGCTGACTTTGAAAAGGCTAAAGGTAAAAAGAGGTTAGCCATCTGCAATGCATCCACAGGGTTGTGTCTACTTTTTTCAGTGGCCATTTATTGAAGGGGGGGGGCATGGACCCCGAATCAATGCAGCAAAGCATGCTGGGAGTGGCAGGAGTGAAGGTGGTTCGGGAAAGTCGAAAGGAGTAATATATTAAAAAGTCAAGTTCTTCCCAACAGGGAGAAAGGAAAGCACATGTATACACCCCAAAACTAGAAGCTCCTGAAGAGACTGCAGTAAAAACAATTCTCATTTATGTAAATTTACACCTCATAAGAAAACATAAATAAACCGCCGTTCCTGTTCCAATTTTTTGACATCAACTTTTCTGACAAGATCAGGAAACTTCAGCCAAACATCTGCAGCAAATGATAAATTCACTGCAAAAAATGTCCTTTTTCCACTGCAGGGCAGTCACAGTGAAGCAGACGCACAAGCAAGGTCTCCTGCTTCCACTTAAAGCCCAGCCAAGGGTCCAAGTCGGCTTCCCGCGCTGGGAGTGGTAGACTTGTATTTCCGTTGTCACCCAATTTTTTATTTTAAGATAAGATTGAGGGACTTGCCTTCCTCCGCTGACCTACAAAGGTCTTGCACCTTTCTGTGGTACCTTGTTCGTTTTCTGTTATTTTTATTTAGCTTTTATGGAGTCTCAAAAATGTGGTTGAAGTTAGTACCTTTCCTGCCTTTTCAGCTACAATGGAAATTTTTTAAGCTCTTCAAAAAAAAAAAAAAAAAAAAAAAAAGAAGAGAAGTAAGAGGGAATAAAAATACAAGTAAATCAAGACCCTAGGAGAGGCTTTCCAGAACTCTGAGTTCAGACTCTCTGCCCACAGAGGCCTCTAGCGCTCAGGGGCTGCTCTGGAAACCCCGGGTCTTTAGCGAAGTGCTCTTACCGGCTTTTGAATTTTATGCCCTTCCTGGCTCGGTGGCTTCCTGACCTTGGGCTGCTCCAAAGACAACCTCTTGGGAAACAAATAGTGATTACAAGCTTCACAAATCAAAGTTATAAGGTAAATGTCAAATCAAGAGGTTTCTGGTTGAATCCTGAGAGGTAGGTAAGCATGAGTGCGCCCCACCCCCAACCCCGAACGTCTGGCTCACTCTCAGAACCAGAACCAGCCAAGTCCAGGTCCAGACGCTCCTTGCAGAGCTCTGCGTGGGCAGGTCTTCCCCTACCTCCTGGACCAGCAAGAACTGGTCTGCACCACTCAGCAGCTCCAGGCTCCTTTCTACAGACTGACCCTCACCCGGGAGCCCCGAGATCCCCCTTCACATCACGCTGCACACCTGCTGGCAGGGCTTTCGCCACAGGGCTTCCCAAGAGTCGCTTCCCCAGGAAGCAGCGATTGTGCGATAAGAACTCTTGGCGAGGGATAGAAAGGTAGCAGGGACGCAGGCGACAGAAAAGAGGTATTTCTTCCTATACTCTTGATTTTCCATACCCCTGACAATAGGGTATTGGAAAACTCTTTTTATCGAATCATTCTTTTTTTCTCCCCTCTTTTCAACTTCCACTGGAGAAAATTCTTCCCCCTCCAAATAATTTTGCAGATGACATCCCTCCCCATGGTTTTAAGCACTGCAAAACGCTTGGAAGTCTTTTTCTTTTTAAATTGTGTTCTCACTCATTCTCTGTAGTGGACAAAAGGATGTGTGGTTGTAAATAAACTTTGGTGTGTGTGTGTGTGTGTGTGTGTGTGTGTGTATGTATAGGTGGACAGGCCTCTGGGTTCTGCTAAGGCCCAAGGGCAGCTCTCAGAGATGCCCTGTGCTTTGGGAAGGGCCATCTTACTGTGGCTCGGTGGTCCTCCTCATCACCAGAAAAGAACTAAGTGCTGACCCTGATGGAGTGCCGCAGTCCCTCTGTGTTTCCATACGGAGGAAGCTCCGGGAGGGGCACTGTGTGGAGCACAGCAGCCCGCCCACCTCCGCCCTAGGTGCTTCTGTGCGAATGGTCCTCCATGGGGACAGGTGAGCCACTGCATTTCTCAAGCATTAGGAGATGGAAGCAGAAGAGCTGGAGACAGCATAGGAATCTGAGTCCCTGGTAGACATCTAGCGCCTTTCGAGGCCACCACTCCCTCTTGTTTTGCCTCCTTAAAAGGGAGTGGGCAAGAAAGCCTGGAAGCTACCTGCTTTGTATTTGGTGACATGGTCACTTTCTACCAGCCCTCCCTCCTGGGCAGAGCCCTAGCCCAGCCTCATCCTCTACCTGCAGTGCATGTCGAGCCAGCTCTTTCCCCCACTCTCTTAAGTTATTTTGGGTGGCCCTAGACTCTACCTTTCTGTTCCCACGAAGCTCCTTAAATGAGCAATATTTCCCTGCTTTCTTGGTGGATGCAGATGTGGGCTCATTGTTAGCAACATCTGAACCAAATTTTGATTAAGGGTTTACCCTGCTTGAAAAATCTCTTTAAATAAATATGCCCTTTTCTACTGCTGCTAATGCACCACCACCCTGGTGACAGCAACAAACCAGTGCTAAGGGTGACAGCAAAGACAGAAAAGAGGAAGCCAGGCCCCTGGTGACATCAGGAGTTACGTCCCTTTCTCTGCCTGATTCTGAACCTCTGAAGTCATGAAGAACAACTTAATTTTGTTCACCTACATGTAGTGGATGGTTCCAAACATGAGGTTCATAACTCAATCATTTCAAAATATCTGAAGCGGAAGTCAGTATTTTTCCCGGGATATGAAGAAGTGAAAAATCACATTTCTACCACAAGTAGGACTCAGCCATTCTCAGTGAGAATGTCTATAGAGAAGGTCACTCACTGGTCATTTTTTGAGCTGAGCTTGTTTTAGGAAAAGCGAAGTTGGATACACTTACTGAGAAAACCCATTTTTGTTTCTCAATAAAACTGATAAAAAAAAGAAAACCCATTTTCATAGCTGGAAAAATAGCCTGAAAATCACTGTGTTAATCTGTATGATGAACTGCCTAAGGCTTATAACTTAATAAGAACAGGTTTATTAGACTTACAGTTTTGGAAAAATCTGGTTCAGGATCTGGGGGACCCATTGCTTGGGCTCTGTGGGGGGTGGGAGGACTGGGTGGCTAGGACAAGAACGTCATGTGGCAGATGTGATGGTTTGGGCATTCAATGTCACTGAAAAAGCCATGTGTTATGGGCTTAGAACCCAAGCTGTTGCTACTGAGAAGTGGAATGCACTTCTGGAACAGGAGTCTGGGGGATCCCTCAGGTCATGGGGGTGTGCCCTTGTGGGAAACTGGGGCACCTTGGCCTGCATCAGTTTTGCCTCCTGGCTGATGAAGTCAGTGGCTTTGCTCCCATGCTGCTCCTGCCACTGTGTGCTCTGTCTTGGCCTGGAGAAGGTGATCCAG
Source organism: Octomys mimax (assembly GCA_002564305.1). Classification (NCBI taxonomy): domain Eukaryota; kingdom Metazoa; phylum Chordata; class Mammalia; order Rodentia; family Octodontidae; genus Octomys; species Octomys mimax. Next base: position 4,310 of record NDGM011179294.1, on the reverse strand, counting down.
CAACACACCTAACCTGCCTGACAGGTACTGCCTCTGCCCGAGCAGCTGACTTACTCATGAGTCACCAAACACCTCTGTCGCTGGCTTAGCTGTCGCTTACCTTCTTAGACTTACGTGACTTAGGATGCTGAACAAATTCAGAAATACAAAATATGATAAGAAGCATTTGCCTACTCTTTGGCTTTCCAAAACAGCACGTGTCCTTATGCATGAACTCGGACCTTTTGAGATGTGTATGTAGTTATAAAGGAACTCTCTATTAATACTCATGCAGCATTCACATTGGGTCTCACTAACCACAGGAGTATCCAACATTAAAGCCATTGTGATAGTTTCAGTATGTCACTGTCCTGTCCTAAAAGGACTCCTAGTTGGGAAACTCTTCAATGTTGTGGACAGAACCTCTGGACCTTGTCAGAGGATCCTTGGAACACATCACAAAGTGATGAAGTCACTTGCCATTGTTCAGTCTTGTTGGGAACATCTTGTGCCTTTTGTGTGTCTCTCTTTGATCTACCAAGAGCTTTAGTGAGTTGTCTAGACTGTGCTCAACACATGATCTGGAGTTTATGACATAGAAATATCATTAATTTTTTAATAATATCACAAAGGGGGCAGGGTGAACAAAGCACTGATTGATGGCGGATTTGATACTGGATGGAAACTTGGGCCTTTCCTCCTTTAGGCTATAGATGTCAGGGGTTTTAGTCACAGCAACCAAAAGCTGGCTAATACATCAGTGAACAACCAGCACAAGACACTGGAGACATAGGAAGAAATAAGGGCAAGGAGATAAATAATAAAAAATTAGGGTACTAATAAGGGAAACAAAGGGTTTTTAAAAAAATATATAGAAAATTAATGAATACAAAGTGTGCAAATTTTGGCTGAGCTGACTAAACCAAAAAAACTTAAGTTATTAAAATCAACTGCTAAGTTTATAAAATAAAAAATAACAAAATAGTGTGAACAGATAATATCATAGATGAAACAGACAAATTTCTAGAAAGACATGAGTTAGTATGGTCAAGGCAAGCAGAAACAGGAAGTAGAAAATCTACATAAACAAGAGAAAAGACTAAATTGCTAACTAAAAATTTCACTCAAAAATGTTCAGGCCCAGGACACTTCACTAAGGATGAATACATTCTACCAAATTTTGGTAAAATTCTACCAAATTATTAGTAACTATTTAAACATTCTTTGAGTAAAACAGAAGGAACATTCCCCAACCCATTCTGTGAGAAGAACATTATTTGGACAAGCAAAACAAAAAACCTAATGAAAACCTCACTTGTAAACTTTAGATTGGCATCTATTGTAAATACGGATGAAAAAGAAAGCTCTAATAAAATCGTAGTAAAACAAACCCAGAAACATCTGAAAAGTACTGCGTACCATGATCAAGTGGGAAACAGCCTATGAATGTAAGGCTAGTTTAATATCCAAGATATAAATTAATTTATATCCAATACGGATAGACCAGATGAGAAAGAACAGGGAATCATCATAGTAGAGCAGAAGAGGCATGTGAACAACCTAAAATCCATTCCTAATAACAAATAATAAACTAGAAGCCAAAGGAAACTTCTTTAACCTCTTAAATGACATCACCCCAAACTGGACCAAGCTAGGGAGATAGCTAAGTGGCTTAAACACCTGCCTGACAAGCACAAGGTCCAAGTTCCATGCCTGGTACCGAAAACAAAAACAAAACTGTATTATGTACATATACTAACATCCCAAGATGATTGTAAAATGCATATATTAAAAACATTTAGTAATAAAATAACATTTTTTAAAAAGGGAGGATGCTGAGATGTCTCAGTGGTCTAGATGCCTGTCTAGCAAGTGCAGGGACCCAGGTTCAGTCTCCAGTAGCACATGCTCTGCTGGCCCTGGATCCAGGTGCACCATATGGACCACTGAGACTGAGCATGGTGGCGCACACCTAGAATCCCAGCACTGGGGAGCCTGAGATAGGAAGGTTACCATGAGTTTGAAGCCAGCCTGGGCTACACAGTGAGTTCAAGGCCAGCCTGAACTACATAGGGAGGCCCTGCCTCAAAAAAACAAAATAAATTAAAAATTAAATTAAATTAAAGATAAAATAAAATTAAGGAAACCATTTCATATACAATAGTGTTTGAAAGCATAAAACATTTGATACTAAATTTAACCCAAAACCCTATTAGACTTGTGCACTAAGCATGAAGCTACCACACTGCTGGTACACTAACAAAATGGTGCTGAATGGAATTAAAGAAGACTGAGGTGAATGGAAAAGCACTCTGTGTTCACACACTGGGAGATGTGGTACTGTCACAGTGGCAATCCTTCTTAATTTATCTCTGGACGCTAGACAATGCCTATAAAAATACCTGGTAGATGTTTTGTAGGATGACAGGATTATTCCACAATTGAAATGAGAATTCAGAGAAACCAGAACAGCTAAATAATCTTGGAAAAGAACAAGGTTGAAGAGAACACAGGTGTTTTTTTGTTTTTTTGTTTGTTTGTTTTTGTTTTTTGCGGAACCAGGGATTGAACTCAGGCCCTTGCACTTGACAGGGAAGCACTTATTCCACTGAGCCATCTCCCCAGCCCCAGATCCCACTTTCTGATTTCAAACCTTTTTACAAAACTATGACATTCAGAGCAGAGAGGTCGTGACATAAAGAGAAACACAGACAGAGTTCACCAAGAAAATGGATATGTACTTCAGGAAAAGAAAAATAGGCATAGATATTTTAATATTAAATTTACTGACACATAATGAGATTCCTACACACTACCTTTGGCCTCTCCAGTCACAAAAGGAGCTTGCAGTGGTGGCCTTGAGCCTCCAGACATTTATTAGCACTGTGACCTGCTGCTTGGGCAGCCCTGAGATTGCTGCACATGTGCTTTTGGTGTCCTCTATAAGGTCCTGCAGTGTGGTGGGCTTTCTGTGATATACAACATCCTCTAGGGTCTCCCACACAAGAATAACACTATCTGTTTAAAAAAATCCTGCTATTTTTCTTATCCTGAAATATGTATACATTTTTTTGGGCAGGCTCTGTAGTTCAAGAGAACAAAATTGAGAGTCTAAAAATAATCCCTTATCTTCACAGTCAGTTACTTTCAACAAGTTCCCTCCCCAAAGGCCTGGTATAAATTTAAGATACCTAAACATAAGAAGTAATACTAAGAAACTCTTGAGAGGAAACATGAAGGTAAATTATTGTGATCTGGAGCTAGTTAGGTCATAGATATGGTATTGAAAAAGTATAGGTGGCAAAAGAAAAAAAAAGAGATAAATTAGATGTTAGCAAAATTAAAAACTTGTGTTCTGCTAGTGGTACAATTGAGAGTAAAGGTCCCCACAGAAAAAAAGAAAATATTAGCAAGTCATATTTAATAAGGGAGCTTCACTCTTTAGATAAGTGTAATAGATAGTTTTTAATAGCTCAATGACAAGATTATGAAAAATTGAGTTAAAATAGGTAATAGATCTAGATAAATATGCTCAAAGAAGATACACAAATGGTCAGTAAAAATATAAGAAAATGTTTCATATCATTAGCCATTAGGGAAGTACAAATCAAACACACATGGAGCTATTTCTTTAACACCACTATCATAGTGATAATGAAATACAGAAATATTGACAAAGATGTGGAGAAGGGAGACTATGCATACAATACTGGTGATGATATAAAATAGCTGAGTGACTTCAGAAAACAGTTCAGCAATTTTCTCAAAATGTTAAAGAAGGAAGTTATCCTATAAACAAGTAATTTCATCCTTAACAATATACTCGGGAGAAATAGAAGCATATTCACACAAAAGCCGCAGCAAAAATGTCCTTAGCAATACTATTTAGAATGGCCAAAAAGCAAGCACAACCCAAATGCCCATTGTGATGAATAGATACCACATTATTAAGAAATCCAGGGGAATGAAGCACTGATTGCACCACCATGAGGATGAACCTTGGACATATGGTGAGAGTGAAGGCCACATATTGTGTGATTTCCATATACATGAAAGAGAAAACCATATGTGAAAGAGAAAAATAAAAGTCAGATAACAGGAAAAAAGACTAACCCTGCTGGACACGATGGTGCACACCTGCACTCTGGGAGACTGAGACAGGAAGATTGCAAGTTTGAGCCCAGCCTGGGCAACTTAGTGATTTTTTGCAAAAGGCTGTCAAAAACAAACAAAACAACCCTCAATCCAAACCAAATAAACAAAAAAATAAAGTTCTATAAATTAGTTGTGCAACATAAGTGTTCTGGTATCCTATTACTTTCTTTTTTTTT
>NDGM011179293.1:0-46550 GCA_002564305.1 Octomys mimax | reverse complement strand
CTGGATTCTTGGGCTCTATATGAGGTGATGCTGGGACACACAGCACACATAACACACACACACACACACACACACACACACACACTGAGATAGACCTCTTGGCCTCTCAGAGCCCAGAGATGGGAGGACAGTCATGACCCAGGAAGACATGAGTGTGCACAGTGAGCGCCAGACATACACCCAGTGCTCAGAGAGACCCACCGTAGTGCATTCTGCACAGTGGTGTGATTCCCAGAACTTACCTGCTAGAGAACCACCAGGCCATCTGTCCACTGCGTTCCCTCCAAGCGCAGGCTTCGAGGAGCTGGACTCAGAGCATTATGGGAAAGAAAATGAAAACTGATGTGGGCCTTCAGGAGACTTGTGGCTGGGACCACTGGGAAGGGAGGCCTGGCCGTCCACTGTCTGTGCCGCAGGGCTGTGGCCTGGTGCGCCTTCCCTCCCCGAGGGGCTGCACTGTGCACGCTTTGCTCGAGTCCTGACACACTCTGGTGGGACGCCCCAGGCCCTGTGCAGACCTGCAGGTGAGCAAGTTTCTAGGCCCAGACAGAGGGGCTGCTCACTTCCTGCTCAGGGGGAGGCGGCTCTGGCTGCAGCCTGAACGCAGGGAGCATGCACTGCACACCAGACCCCGCATCTGATAACCAAGCTTGGCGTCCTCTGGCCACCAGCACCGTATCCTGGCCCCGGCGACCACCATGCTCCTCCCGCTTCTGTGCACTTGACTTACGTGGATCCCACATCCGTGTGAGTTCCTGCAGGGCGCCACTTAGTACAGTACCCGCAGGCTTCACTGGTGTCGCTGCAAATGGCAGCGTCTCTTTTTAGGGGCTGAATAGGATTCCACTGTGGCATATATTGCAGTTTCTTCGCCCATGTACCTCTCAGTTGTTCTTCAGCTGAGGCCCTTCTTCTGTGGCGAGTGTTGCGCTGAACACAGACGCACAGGCAATGCCTTTGAGATCCTGAGGGAGTTTCTTCAAGCACACGGTCAGCAGTAGGATTGCAGGCTTCTTGGTAGTTCCTTTTCTTTAGGGACCTCCACACTATTTTTTGATTTTAGTATATTTGCCACCAGCGTGAGCACCACGGAAGCAGTGCCCCGGGGTACCTGGCATGGGGATCCTGGAGGGGCAAGGGAAGCCCCAGGCTGGGAATTCTCAGCTGCAGAAGCCGACCAGCCCCTGTGGTGTCAGCTCCTCGGGCTGAGGTTCACATTTGCGGCTGCAGACAGGGAGGCGGCAGGTGGCAAGGTGCCTGGTGTCAAGGAGCACCCCGGCTGGCAGCGGCGGCACAGAGGAGGGCACGGCTTGCTGGGGCCATGCATCCTGGGCCGCCCCCATCCTGGAGTAGGCATGAGCAGTCCTAGGAGAGGCTTTCCCAAGGGGCTTTGGAGGAAGGTGGCTCTGGGGTGGCGCTGGGGAAGACGCCACCACTCCTGTGAGGACACTGTGCTCTGCTGCCTAGGACTCCCTCTGCAGCCGGGCATGCAGGCCAGAAAGGTCAGCACAGGCAGCTTTCCGGGAGGCTCACTCCCCAGTGCTAGGGTGGCATCAGAAATGCCTTGTGGTGGACCAGTATTTTGTTCAACCTGCATTCCATCAGAAAGAGTTGGGAAAAGGAAAATGTAATTTTCAGGAACATAGGCAGTGGGAGAGGTGTCACCTCACGGAGAGGAGACCGCACCTCACCCCGTTTGTCATTCAGAGGCTCTAACGAGTTTAAGGACGTCCACTCGTGCCCCTAAGTCAGGTTCGGTCACAGAACGAATGTGTCATTCCAGCGGAGATGGAACAAGCCCCTGGCGGGGAGGAAGCACAGAGCCCTCAGTCCCTTCTTAGCGTTTCTTTCTCTCCTTTCCTGTCCACCATCTGCGAGGTTTTGGTTAAAGATAAAGCGGCTGCTTTTCAGCACAGCGAATTCAGGAGGAGGGGCTGAGCCAACAGGCTGGTTCGTTGGTCATGAGGAAGTGTTCACTGCCCATGCGAACGGGCTGAGATCGGGGCTGGGCTCCACTGTCACCAGAGGGGTCCGTCCATTCAGCAGGGACTGCACAGAGGGGCTCGCTCTGAGTTGTCACCCAAAGCAGGATCTGTAAGGCTCCTGTGCACTGTGACAGAGCTGAGATGCTGGCCAGGCCGGAGGTCTGGAGGGGGTCCTTGGTGCCCCCGGATGGGCATCCGGTTCCCAGGCATGGTGGAAAATCCCTAAGAGCACCCGGTGGGCAGGGCTTGTGGGGCTTTGGCCTCCCCGAGCTGGTCCTCCCACGTGCTGAGGATGCGAAGCAGCTCCCACCCAGCCACCGGTGCTGTGCGTTCTTCAAGCCCGCACTCGAGTCCATGTTGACGAGAAAGCCCCACCTATGAGAGCTGGTAGGTATGGCCCTGCAGGGCAGTGCGCTCTGTCCCCGCGCCCAGCTTCTGAGCCAGCCTTCCCAGCCCCAGCATGGCGAGTGTGGTGGGCTGGGTGCTGCCCTGTACAGGGAGCACCCCACACCCCAGTGGGTGTGGCTGCCCCCTCCCTACTCCCAACCACACAGTGGCTCCAGGTGTGGCCTGGGGTCCCTGGGAGCTGAATCTCTTGGCTGGCCCCCGAGCGCTCTAGGTAAAAGGCAAGGCAGGGGCTTCTGCTCAGAGTCTACTTACGGGTCTTTCCCACCAGACTAGGGTGAGCTGGGCCCGATCTTTGGACAGTATGTCCTGAACAGCGCGCATTTGGCGAGAGAACCTCACAGAGTTCACAAGTAACGAGACCATCCAGCGGTTCCTGCCAGGGCAGCGCTGGAGCACTTTGTGGGGATGAAACATCTTTTGTGTGTTGCTATCAGGCCCAAGGGGGACCTAGAAGCTGGGGCTGCACTGAGGGCAGAAGGGGCACCCTGCCGTCTAGCCTGGCTGTGGAACTTCAACTAAAACTCACAGCAGACAGGGGGCTGTACCCCACACCGTAGGGTCAGAGAAGGTCGGAGAGGAGAGCCTGTGCCCCAGCGGGTTAGAAGGCCAGCCTGCGAGGTGTGCAGGCAGTGTCTGCGGCGGGGTCCTGTGATGACGCCAGGTGGGGAGCACCGGCTCAGGCTATAGGACACAGCCTGGAGGGTGTTGGGTTGGGGCCAAGATGTACTGCTTTGGATTCTGAAAAGCTTAAGCTTGTGAACATGAGCGGGGCCAGCACCCTTTCCCCTGGGCCCTTTTGCCTGTTGGCTGCCCTCTGAAGGTGGACTGACTGTCTTGTGAGGAGCCTGACCCGCGCCAGGGCTTTACTGTGAGGTCATGAATCAGGGAGGGGCGCATGGTGGCTGTGATGTGGGCACAGGGACAGTGGCGTGGGAAGCACGGCTCTTGCCCAGCAGGAGCCAGGGGCTGTCCGCGTCAGGTGAGGATGCTCGCTCGGGCAGCAGCTGCCCCACACGTGCTGTGAGGCCCTGAGGGAGGGAGCGCTCTCCAGCTGTGTCTGATGGGCAGCGGTGCTCGGCCGGTGTGGGGAAGGTGTCACAGGACTCCCTGGCGGAAGCAAGCTCACAGAGTGCTCCTGACCCTGCCCGTGTGTATTTCTTTTTATTTCAGCAAACTCCTGGTCACCCTGGCTGCATCTGCCAGTGCCCAGGCACAGGGCAGAGCTGAGCAGGAGACCCCTCCACACCCTCCGTCTTTGCCACAGCGGTACCACACGAAGTGTGACCGCGAGCGGGCTGGAGGATCCACAGAGCCTCCTGACACGCCCAGGTTGGTGAGTCTCTCTGTGCGAGATCTCCTTCCACCAGGAAACCCAGCCAGACCACTTTCCAAAGAGCACATAAAAACAAAAGTATGGGGGAAAAGGCGGCACAGTATCTTTGGCTTTTACAGAAATGCAAATCAAAACAACACCGGAATTGCATCTTACTCTTAAAAGAATAGCCATCGGCAAGAACTCAGGAACCCGTAAATGCTGCTGAGGCTGTAGGGAAACAGAACTCAACAACTGCTGCGGCGGTCAGCGGGGAGAGCCCCCAGTGACGCAGCCGTGCCCTTGCATGCCTCCCCAGAGCCACACAGACAGCGACACGTGCGTGCGCCGGGGCTCGTGGCAGTGCAGCCCGGAACAACTGGATCTTGGAAGCGGCCTCTGCACCCATCCACGGTGAGCGGAGGAAGAGCATGTGGCATGTGCGCAGAGGAGCGCGGCTCTGCCATGAAGGACGAATTTGAGCCATTTGTAGAAAAGGCGCTGCATCTGGAGACCACGATGCTGAGTGAAATAAACCAGACGCAGGAGGCAGTTAGGTAGAGTAAGGTTAGGTATGAATGATTTAGAGAGGAAAATAAAAGGTGCGTGGAGCAAACCTTCACTTCCCGGACTCCTGCGCTTCTTGGGTTTGACTGCAAGGTTCTGTCGCATTGGCTGCGCCCACACTCCAGGAAGGAAGATCCATCAGATGTGGGATCTGCAGCTCAGCCTGCCTGAAGTCAGAGCGAGGGGCTTGGCCTCTGCCACCCTGTTGTCGTGTCACCAGGGACCTGTGACACCCAGCCCTGTGTCCCCAGGGCTTCAGCAAGGCACTCTGGGCCCCTCTGGGACTTTGGCAGTGACCCTGGGGCACTTTGAACTTGGCTGGATAGGTCAAGTGACTGACAGAGGCTCTGGGGACAGGAATGCTGGTCACCATGCTGGGACCCTGAGCGCCTGCAGAAGCTTTTGTTGTAGGTGTTTGGAACGTCTCTGAGGAGCTTGTTGGAATTCCTGCCTTCCTGTTGGGGCAAAGGGGACTTGAAATTATGCAGACTGAGAGTGGAAGGGAGGAGTGTGTGGGCTAACCCACCGGAGATGGGGCTCTGTCCTGAAATTACGGAATGATTAGCTCTGGTGTGGGTGCCAGGGGCAGGGAGGGCTTCGCAAAGATGGTTTCTAGAAATCTAGTGTGCAGTGAGTACTTGGGCCTGGACACTAGGCCGGAAGGGTTCCCTGCGCAGTGAGCACAGAGCGACCCCAGGAGAGGGGCCGTGAGTGCCTCAGGTCGGGGAGAATGCTGGGCTCAAGGCTGCTGGGCTGGTGTCCCGGGGCTGCCATAACCAGTCCTTCCCAAGTTAGTGGCCTAAAGCAGCGGACTGGGGCCTAGAAGCTCCCGCCAGCTATGAGCTGAGCCATGCTCCCTCCAGAGTGCTAGGGGGCATCCTCCCGGCCTCTCCCAGCTCCCGGGGGCACTGGCTGCCTTTGTCGACCCCACTGGTGGGCCCACGCATTCCGTGTCTGCCACCATCGGCACACGGCCTGTCCCCTTCTATCTCAGTTTCCGTGTCCAAGTTCCCTCCTTTATAAGGGCAGCTGTGGCTCCAGAATCCACCTGCATTTCTGTGGGAACGCGGTTTAACTCGGTGCTGTTCACAGGGCCCCCGCTTCCCAGCGCAGCCCCTGCGTGCTTCCAGGTGGGAGCGGGTGTTGGAGGACGCTGTCCAGCCCGATCCGCGGTCAGCACCAAGTGAGGGAGGAGTGAGTCAGAGCTCCCCGAGGAGAGGAGAGGTTAGAGGCTCAGCGTGCCCGTCCCGTTGCATGCTCCTCATCCATAGGCCCAGCACGGGCACGAGCCATAGTCTTGGAGCACAGGAAGAGATAGCCTGGTTGGGAAACACAGGAGCCTGCTGGACTGTCGCCAGCCTTGCTTCTGAGCCGGAAATGTCCGTCATCAGGCCTGGATGGCTTCTCTCCTGTGGGTGAGAATGAGTCCACGTGACAGCCAGAGGCGGGGGCCCCACGCCAGAGATGCGCCTTCCTCGAGGGGCTCGGGTGGTGTTCAGAGCCCACAGGTCAGACGCGTCACAGAGCCTGGCCCACAGCTAGCCACCGGGAGAGACCGCTTGCGTCCGCACTGGCTGCAGCAGCGCTGGCCGGCACAGTCTTGCTGAGTCGTAAGTATGTGGCTGCTGGGGAGAAAACAGTCCTCGCTTCTGCACTCTTTCATGTAGAAAATCGCTCAAAGGTTTCAAGGGACCAGACACCCCCAAATTCCACTCCTGTAGCCGTGAGGCAGATTGAAGGTGTCCTTCCCTGGCCAACGTGGGGTCTCTGCCCCAGCTCTGGTTAATTTTCCTGACCTGCACACAGAGGGCCTGTCGATTCTCATTTTTCTGACCTCAGACAAAGAGTCTTGGTCTCTGCTGAGGGTTGCCCGCGTGGGAGGCGCATGTGGGGAGCTCAGGGAAGGTTCGGGCACACAGCCCTCGACATCTCTGGGGGCCTTGCCGGCCCATGGCGGGTGGCGTTGGTGCTCTCCGGGGTGCCTGCTGCAGCCAGAAGCTCTGGCCAGGTGAGAGGCCCGGTGAGCACCCACAAAGGATCCCCAACGAAGAGCTGGTAACACCGCTGTCTCCTACAGATGTGGTACAAGCATATTAAAATACACAGAGTTCCATGGCCATAAATTTTGGAGGATGCCTCAAACCAAGTCAGAGAGGAATTGCTGGGAACGTATGGGGAAGCCAGGACCCTGTCTGTGCAGCCTACCATGTGCGCTTGCCCTGACGGACTTGGCCTCCCTGGCCCTGGGGGTGGGGGGCCCACCCGGTGAAGCCCACCAGCCAGGGAGGAAGTGCGGCCTCACACACAGGGACCTCAGCAGGCGTGGTGCTGATAGACCTGCAGTGTCCCTTCCTGTTTCTGGACTCTAATCTCGGGCCAGGGGTGTAGCTCAGCAGTGCCACCTCTGCCTGCTAAGGGCAGGGTCCTGAGTTTGATTCTCAGCACACACAAAAGAAACGCCAGACTCTCATCTTAGGCAATAAGCAGTGTAAAGGGAGGAAGGAGTCCCTCTCCTGGAAGCTTTACTTAGGCAGGTAACTAATGCCGTCTGTCTTCACAGGGTTCTTTGGGGAGGGCTTACCCTGATGTTTAGCCAGTCCCCGATTCCCATGGATATATGTTGAATGAGTACCTGACATTTCTCGGAGTCTGTGGACTTGCAGGTACAAAACAGCATGCAGAACAGGAGACTGGCTTAGCGGGGTGCAAGTGTTGTTCTTAGGAAATGCATGACAGATTCAGCTGTGTTGGGTGTCTTGGAATGTCTGGAAACCCACACGTAGCAGTCGTCGGGCCAGATTGCAGGTAGGAGAGCCCTGCTTGTCGGGTGTGGTGGGGGCATGGCCTGCCTACACGGTATAGGAGCCTGCCAGCTGCACGCGGCTGTGCAGATGTGCTGCCCATCCAGAGTGCCCGTGGTGCAAAGCCACAGGACAAAGCGTTGGCTGTGGCAGGCCACATAGGTGGTAGTAAAAGCGAGCCGCTTTCATTTCCTTGACAAAGAAGAGATTGGGCGGGGGGGAGGCGGGGGCCAGTGCAGAGTGGGTCACTTCTCCTGACCTCTCATCTTAATGACCTTAACATCCAAAGGGCACAGCGGGCCACCATGAGATGCAGCAGGACACACGAGCTTATCGTGCCGGGGTGGCCTCCCCGCGTGTCATCCCAGATCACTTGTTTGCCGCCATATGCTCGAAGATTTCCGTCCACCGGGAGACGGCACAGCATCCTTCATCCCCCGTTCCCTGGGCGTTCGGCAGGGGTGGGCTGGGGTGGCACACCCTGAGATTCTGGACATACCGCCTGCAGAGGTCTGCCAGAAACAAATGCTCGCTTTGAAGCCTCATATTTTACCTGAAAAATTCATGTGCCCTGAAGCCACAGAGGAAGAGACAGATATGTTTGACTCTATAAAAATTAAAGTTCCTGACTATCAAGAAAACATACCATTTCAATTCTACAGGACAAAAATAGAAGCCTAGGGAACATTATAAAATCCATTGGGTGGCTCTCCTTGATAAGTCAAGAGCTCTTTAAAATCAGTGAAAACAGGAGCAACATTTCAGCTTGGTGAGGGTAAGGTGCCGAAGGGACAGTGGTGACAAGACACAAACCAGCAGGTCGGGCAGGTGGATCTGTGAGGGTTGGGAATACATGAGGAATCCTCAGATTCACTTGCGTGTGACAGAAAACCCTGATCTAGTATTTCATTAATCAGATTGGCAGAGATTAAGGAGCTACTAGTCAGGGTTTGGAGGCTGGGGAGAGCCAGGCTTATGCAGGCGGTTGGTGGAGAGCACATTGGTCAATGTGATTATTTGGCAAGGCTCGCCGGGCACGGCCTTTAGCCGGCGGTTCCAGCTGAGGGGTCATTCCACGGGCGAGTCTGTGTTGTCCCGTGGAATTATTCTCCAGAGAACCTCGTGGGTGCTCAGGGAGCGCATGGAAGAGCTATGCGTGGTAGGAGACGAGCCTCGCAGATCCCTTAGGCTGAGAACCACGGAACATCTACAGACCAAGAAGCCAGGCAGCGTTGGTCACACGTGAGGAACACCCCACGAGCGGCTGTGACAGTGACCAATAGCTAACGTCCTGTGGGGAAACCACATATGGAAGGTGGTGCACGCGCCGATCCCATCTGTGGGCAGTGGAGGGCCTGGTCACCGCGGGCGCCTCTGCGTTGGCAGGTCACTTAAAAGGCCACGCAGCTCCTCCAGGGCCTGGGTCAAGAAAGCTGGGGAGACGGCGGCTTCCTTCTTAGGTGAAGTATGCGCGGCGGGCTTGACTCACTCTCCAATAAGTTGCTGATTCAAAACAGTTTGCTCGGGAAGGAGTTTAGCTTCAAAATCCCTATCCATTCTTTGCACGTAATAAAACGGATTCACAGGCATTTCGGTTCTTTGCATGCCGCTTCCACATCTGTTCCCAGATGCCCTGCATTAGGTTGGAGCTCAGGCAGTGGGCCCTGGAGGGAGTGCCCGGCACCCTGGCCTCTGCGCTGGCTCCTTGAAGCCCCCAGGTGGGTATGCGGGTGCCTGTGCACGGCTGCTGTGTCCCGTGCCCGGCAGGGAGAGGAGATCTCCCCGTTTCCTCCCTCTCTTCTGCTTTTTCCGCTTTGTACTTTTTGTAGTTTCACACCTCCACCCCTTTTTAGGAAGTATGGGGGTGGGGGGATAATTGATCCCAGGGTCTTTAACCTGAGCAGCCCTTTTAGATCTTTTAATAGGGCCTGTGAGTCATTAGGTTGTCCAGGCTGGGCTCAAACTTGCGGTCCTCCTGCCTCAGCTTCACAGAGTGCTGGGATTATAGACCGTGCCACCACGCCTGGCTCCCGCTTTGTGCTTTAATGGCAGTACTGGCAAAGACAGCAGAAGGCTAAGAACTGCTCTTTCCTGGCACCTGCCATCTGGGTTCTACACACCCTGCTTCGTCCCCTCTGACTCCCGCTGAAGCAGCGCGTGCCCTGGCACACTGAGGCTCAAGCTGTGGTGGGCAGCCCCCTTCAAGAATGCAGTGCCCGCGTGTTGGGCCACAGCCTCCTGCCCTCTGGACACCAGACCTGGGGCCTGATGCTGGGCCTGCGTGGCTGCCCTGGGGGCACAGGCCCTTGGTGTGGCTGTCACTGCTTCGATAAGCCCCCATGTGTGAGGTATGGATGCCCCCTGGCAAGATACACCACTGTCCCCGCAGCTGGTCACACAGTGTGAACCCTCCTATAGACTGCTTTTTCCCAGGAGGTTGGTTATTGAAAGTGACTTTTGCATGAGATCGGTATCAAAGTGGCCGGCTGCACACCACCAGCTCCTTCTGCCTAGAAGCTGCCTGGTTTCTTGCTCTGTGGACATGCCACGCTTGGGTGACGCGGCTCCCAAGGGAGAGATCTGAGTTTCAGTTTCCTCTAATAAACAGTCCTCTGCTGAGTGCCACAGTCCTGGGAGCATCGCTCACGTGGCGCCTGGAGGTGGATCTCTGGGCCCGGGGGATACATCCGCTTCCCATTTGCGTGGTCACAGCCAAGCCACTCTGCAGCAGTGTGGGGCCCTGCTCCCAGGACACAGTGGGGCCGATGTCTAACCTCCCAGCCTCTTCTCTCTTGGGGCCACCCACCCTGCCCCCTAGGGAGTGCTAGGAGGATCCTGCCAGACACCCCTCCAGGGCCTCCAGTGCCATTGCCCCCTGTGCTGGCTCTCCTGCTGACTGCCTTCCCTCCTTGCCTCTTGGCTTCTCCCAGTGCTGTGGGTCTGTTCTTGGGACAGCCATAGGGCACAGAGGTGGCCTTGGCCATGAATGTCAAGGTCTCCATGGTTACGGAAGCAAAGCCAGCTGGGCTGGGTGGTTCCCTAGAATCCAGGAAACTGGGAGCAGTGTCCCCAGCCACAGGGATGCCGCCATCTTTCCTGGACACATGGAAGAATTCATCGTGACCCCAGATTTCCACGGGAGGGTCAGACCCACCTTGGGCTCCCATCCATCCACAGGGCAGGCGGCCTCGCTCCCTTGCCTGCTGGGTGCTGGGCATTCGAGGTCCGCACTGTGGGCGTCCCCTGTGCCGTCCCGCTGCTCTTGATCAGCACAGCCCTCCAGCCACCGGGTTCTGCCAGGTGAGCAGCCCGCTCCCTCCACTGCTAGAATTCCGGTTCTTTTCATCTCCACGGGTGCCTGGCCTGGGCTGCTGCAGGCCCTGGCTGTCACCACCACCCTTGTGTGGGAGCGTCCCTGGTTTGCTTGTGCTCTGGCTCTGTATCTTGCAGCAGGGAATTCGCCCTCCTGGTGGGGAGTCAGTGTCCACCCCTGCCCCAGGCGTGGCTCCCAACCTCCACCAGCTCCCAGAGCTGAGTTTAGGCAGAGGAAGGTTGAGATCCCAGGGCTGCCCCCACCCCTTTCACAGACTGTGGGAGCCTCCCGCTGCGCACCCTCCAGGGCTCCACGCTGCCCACCACGAGCCTTTTGTGGCCCACGCCAGACTTTTCCTTGTTCATAAGGCCTGGTGCTGCTCCGCCCTGGAGAAAGCACCCAGACGGTGGCAGTCGGCTATGATCTCTGGAAGCAGAGAATTATTCTTACACAAATTTAGCGACCGTAGGAAGGAAATCAATGCATGTGCACAGTGAGTGGTGATCTTGCACTGTCCACGCCCTCCTCAGCACATGGGCCACACACCCAGCCTCAGGGTGCCACAGGCGCCCACACACGCGCACCCACGTGCTCACGCCTCAGCTGAGGCACACCCACGCCTCATGGGATTCTGTCACCCCCCCACACATACATGCACACCTCCAGCTTTTCCTGATGCTGCACCCTGAGGTGGGCACCTCTGTCCCTGAGCACTGCTCTGTAGTGGTGACTTTTGTCCTCTGGGGTCCCAGCCCTCCTGTGGGAGCTCCAGGGCAAGCTGTCCCCATATCTATGCCATGGTGGAGTTCACTGGTATCTGGGTAAGTGTGGGTGTCCCCAAGGTGGGTGAGGGTTAGGGACCCCGGTTGGTTGGTCAGGGTCCGAGCAGCCACAGTTGGGTTAGGGGAGTCCGGCAGGTACTGGTAGAGTTGTGTCACCCTGCGATGGTGCCTGGACACCAAGCCAGCCAGACCCCAGCCAGGGCTGCAGGCTTTCCCCCGGCAGCTCCTCAGAGCTGCTCTCCTGCGCCCCGCTCAGCACCTCCCTTGCTGTCTCTGAACTAGGGTCCCCTCTGAGGTCAGCCCCTTTTGCCCCAACAGTGAGGCCTGCAGGGCACCTCCTGTGTCAGACACGCAGTCCAGGCTGGCCTGGCTGGCTGGTGACAGGAAAGTGGGTACTTCCTCTTTCCAGGTGCAGGTCGGGCTCAGAGAGCTCAGATGGCCACCCCGGGTCCCCCAGCTCTGGGTGGCAGATGAGGTCTGAGCTGCCTTAGTCTGTTGTGGCTGCTGTCACAAACCCTTTCAGGGGCAGCTTGTCACGGTAGGAGCTTCTCGCTCGCTGTTCTGCAGGGTGGGCAAGGCCCAGGTAGAAGGCAGGCAGGTCCAAGCCTGAGCAGGACCCGGTCTCTGCCCCGTGATAGCTGTGAGTGAGCAGCCCCTCAGACCCCTGCACATCCTGGCCATACCCTCAGCAGCAGGGCAGGGACTTGGGTTGCAACAGGACCTCTGTGACTCCCGTGGCCTGTGGCCTACGTGGCCCATAGTCTTCTCCATGCTGCTTGTGAATGGTGATGACCTGAAGTTTCAGAAACCCCAAAACCTCTGAGATGTCCCTAGATTGGCAGAAAGCCCCCCCCCCCCCCGCTTGCTGTGAGGTTTTGCTGGGAACAAGGACCTGAGCCTTGGTGCCGTGGCCTCTGTGTTCTCCCAGCCGCCTGTGTCCTGCAGTGGTGCTGCATCCTAGGCTGCCCTCCTGGCCTCCCATTCTTAGGATACCGCTCTTAGTGTGAGCCCCAGGCTGCAGCTGCCCATCCTAAGCAGGGGCTGCTTGGGGCAAGGCCCTCCTCCTATAGCACCGCAGTGCTCTCACCCTGTGAAGCGGGCCTCTGGGAGCCGGGCATCTGGCTGCTGCCCTGAGAAAGGAGACAGAGCTGTCTCTCGCCCTGAGCCCAGCGCACAGTAGGTATCAGGCCTGTGCTGAGTCCACAGTGCTGACCGATCACGCTTCCCCGCCCTCTCATCTAGACCCATCCTGGTTCCTGAAGCTCAGAATGGTGACACATGCGCTGTGCCTATCCTCCAGCTGCCCCTGGGAGCCCCAGGAACTGCAGCTGCTGCAGGAGCAAGTGGGTGGGGGCAGGCTGAACCTCCACTTCTGCTGACCCCTCACAGAGCACTCCCCAGCTGAAGAAGCATCTGTCCTAGTAATAAGTAGGATGCCCGAGGCCGTACTGCTGCAGGACACCAGCGCGATACAACCCACCTGACAGTTCTTGCTAACATCGAGGCCTGTATTGCTTGGCACAAACACCTGCAGAGTCGGCAGGAAGAGGAGGCCTGCGAGGGCCTGGCCAACATCAGCGCGTGGACATGGAGTCCTCCCTTCCTTCCTGAATGGCTCAGCTAGTGGGAATGTGTGCAGGGGCTGGTCAGCAACTGTGTCGCCGCCCTGTGTAACAGAGTCGCATGTATTTGGTGCCTGGGAAATGAAGGAAATTATATTCCCTCTGCCCCAAATCTCTCTGCAAGTATAGCTGCAAGTGAAGTTTTTAAAGGAATTTGAAATTAAAAAACAAAAAACTAGCTATTTTTGTAAGTATCAGGCCAACCCTAGAAAGAGAGTATGTGGGGTCTCTGGGGGCCCAGCCCTATTGGTGGCAAAGGCATGGCTTCCACCCACCTGCGGCCATGGCTGAGCTGCAGGGTCCGCAGTGACTCTGCGCAGAGCTGGGTCTTCCCAGCCACAACTCCTCTCCACTCTGATCTGAGCAGAGTTGCTGAGGTCACTTCGAGGGCCAGTTGACAAATGGCCCTGTGCTTTGTCTCATGACAGACAAAGATAAGCCCTCCACCCTGGTCACCTGCCGGATCACTAGCATGCCTGGGAGACGTGTCAGCCTCTTCATCTGCTGGCTCTTGCCAGGGGAGGTCCCCCCACCCTGACCTGCCTGTCCCCAAGTGGCTGGCACCTGCAGGGGGAACCCCTGGGCACCAACCTCATGTACTTCCCTGCCTTGCAGCCTGTGCTGAGGGTCGAATGTGATGACATGTGTAAGACACAACTCCTGCTGGGCACAAAGTCAGCCCTCTCTCCCTTCATCCTCTGCCGTCAACATCGCTGTCATTAAACATGAGCAGTTCATTAATTTTCCTGATCGTGCCATGGCACTGCTGCCAGCTGTCCCTTCGGTGCTGTTACCTGCTCTACCTGCTGTCCACACAGCACGTGATGGTTCTTGCAGCCCCTTTCTGTCCTCTACTGGAAGGCCTTCTGTGGCTCTGTGTTGGTCTCCGGTCATGTCAAACCAGCATGCATAGCAGGTCCTTATTCTATATTTGATGGAAGGAGGCAGTGCCAGCTGGGGCAGCCGTCTGTTGACCTAGTGACTTGCTGTTCTCTCAAGCAAAGCCACGCAGGAGTTTGTCTGTGTCAGAGCTCACTGGAGGGCTCAGGTTGCCCAAAAGCCCTGACATCCCGGCCCCAGGTCTCTGCGCTGTGTTCTCTGCCAAGCCCGTGAGCTGTGGTCCTGTCCCTTTCTGTGCTGGCAGCAGCCCCTCCTCTGGAGGCCCATCCAGGGCTCACCCCAGGAACAGCGGCTGTGTGGCATGAGGAGGTCTGCGTACCCGGCAGTTCAGGTTTGGCCTCGGCCTGCCTGAGGGGCTCAAATGCGCAGCCCTGGACAGCGATGCTCCCCTGGGCTGCACAGATGCCAGCTCAAAGAGAAGGGCCTGGCTTAGGATCCTGACCCAACTGCTGTCAGCGGAGGTGGCCTGGGTGAGGTCCACGGACCCCCAAGCATGTCTCCCTGAGTGACCAGTGCTTCCCTCTAACATGGAGACGGTCCAGGCATCCCGTGCAGGACACCTGCTTTCAGAGCTCCTTAGAGTGGCCTGCGGGATGCACTGTTAGGCAGTGGCTATGATGAAGATAAAGGTGGCAGGGGGAGTGGTTAGGTGCAGTGTCCTGATGAAGACCTTGTGATGACAGTGGCTCCGATGCTGGTGACAGTGATGTACGCATGTCTCCTGGGTCTAGTGCTGTGATTTCTTCTGCATCGACATCCACGAGTCTGGCGTGTGCCCACCTCGTGCTGTCACGCCTCCCTGGGCCCCTGTCGGGGAACGGTCCCTTCCTGCGACCATCACCATCCCTAGGCTCTCCTCGTCTCCCGAGCTGTGCTGTCCCCTTGCTGTGTATGCTGTCACCTACTTGCCTGCCAACCTGCGCCTGCCCCGGTGCGGAGCCCTGCTGGGAGGACAGAAGTGGCTGCCTTCTTCCCCCTGGTAGTTTTGAGATGTGTGAGATTCTGCCCCGGAGCTTTCAGTTTCCTCCAACTGCAGGAGGTTAATTAGTCCGGTTACTTCACAGTAGCATTTACAGTTTTCTTATTAACTGCGTGGTACCCAAGGGCTCCGCCTCTTCATCTGGACTTTTGAGGAAAGGTGAGTGGCCAGGCTGTAGGAGGAGTCGCAGAGAAGCCAGGGTCGAGGGCAGAGCTGGGTCGCTGGACCCAGCCCGGCTGTCGCGAGGCACGTCCCAGGGCTCAGTGTGCCTCTTGGGTTTGGCCAGGGAGAGAAATAGCGGACACATATTCGTGTTTGACAGACTCGGCTTTAGGGCGCTTTGAAAAGCGCAAGTCATCGCGACCTTTCCAAGAGCGGACTGGGAAAAGGTTGAGGAAAAGACAGTTGTGGTTTAAAGCCAGCAGAAGGTGCTCTGCGGCACTGCACACCTCGGGGGAGGACGTTTCTTCTTGGTGTGACTGCGTGGCTGTAAGTAAGGCTTGAGTGAGAAAGGAAGAGAGAATAGGCAGGTTTGTCTGCCGCGAGTATGGGAACCCGAGCCTGGGCCAGGCCCCAGCGGCCACGGCACTTGTCTTTTGCCCTTCGGCTGCTCAAGAAGCTGTCCTTTCCCACGTTGCCCCATCCCCTGACCTGACTCAGTTGTCACTCGCTTGCGTGAAGTCTTCCCCTACCCTTCAGACTAAGTCGCTTCTGGACCAACCATCCCTGTTTAGTTTATTTTTAATAACAATATCAGGCCTGTGCCCCTTGTCAAGGTTTGACTTGGAATGGAAAAGACTCTTCATAATTACACTAATGGCTCCCCAGGAAGTGTTTTGTAAATGTCGAGCTGTCCTAAGGCCAGGAGAAGAGTGCAAGCCAGACTCATGGAGAAAGCCCCGCTGTTCGTCTCCTGTGGCTGGCAGCGCTGCAGCAAATTTGCTGTCTGTGGACTGCACCCAGAGGTGCTCTGGAACATGCCCCACAGAGGATGCCCCGGGCACTCACTGCAGCATCCCTCAGAATGGCACAGACAAGCCAGAGCCAGCGCAGGCACCGTCCATGTTGGCACTGCGGCATATTCCCACAGTGCCGTTCTGTGACACACTATGCGCACTCACATACCCCCAGGGACGATCTAACGGAAAGGCAGATGAAACCCGCAGACTGAGAGTGACAGAATAGTACCATTTGGATGACACGCAAATTTATATGATGGTTAAACCTCTGCATGCTGTGTCTTGTTCGTGTTTATAAGGAGCAGAAGCTTGAACAGGAACAGAGAAAACACAGGTGGCCTCCGGGTCGTGGTGCTGCCTGGGTGCCCGGGCAGGGTGCGGGTTGGGAAAGCAGGCTTCTGGCCGGGTGCAGCGCCTCCCGAGGGGCCTCACCTGCCCGTGCAGGTGGAGAGGGCTGGGGCCTTTCTGAAGATCTATAGCATCTCACAGCGTGGGTCTGGCTGTAGCCTTGAACAGATGGTATGCAATTGTTTCAGAGTGTCACAGTCTCTCATAAAAGTCTCTTGGATTCAGATAAGCCAGGGCCCGGGCTAGGGCTGTGGGAAGGTGACAGAACAGACCAGAAGAGGTGCTCTGTCTGTGCCCGGTCTTTCTCCAGACCAAGACTGTAGGCACCACAGCAGCTGTTCGTCCAGCAGCCACACACACACACGCACACACACACACACTCGCACATGCATGCACACACGCACACCTAGGACTTGTGTCTCAGAGGGATTGTTATCGCCTGCAGAATCTGAGAAGGGGCCTCCCTTTGGGGGGTGAGCAGTGAGCTCAGGAAACATCAGAAGAAACCAAGTCCCCGGTCAGGTCCCACCTCAGAGTTATCTGCTTGCCGATTTGGAATGCTTTCTTGTTGCTCCTGCGTTCCTTTTATGAATAGAAGGGTATTACCTCGTTTAAGATGAGTTAATTAAGGAATTATAATTCCCAGAAAGCCTCTTTGACATAATTTAAAAACCCAGGTAGGTATAATCCCATTTAAAACCTTAAATTAAATGGGAGACTAGAAAGTACTGTTCTGACTGTACCAGCAATCCCAGCAGGGAAGCCTGGGCAGGAGGCAGGAGCGCTAGCGAAAGAGGCCGTCAGACACTGGGGGACAGGGAGAGCACTGGGGAGGGCTCTCAAGGCCACAGCGTGGGGGGGGGGCTCGGGAGGAGGCCATGGCGTGCGTGGGGGCCTCGGGAGGAGGCCACGGCGTGCGTGGGGGCCTCGGGAGGAGGCCACGGCGTGCGTGGGGGCCTCGGAAGCTGCTTTGAGGGAACACCTGGGTGAGTCCCCAGAAGCCTGCAAGCAGGCGCTCTGTAACAGCGCCTGTCCTGGGTGAGTGGCCAAAGGCCACCGGCGTCACTGCGGGGTTTCTCCAGGACGGGCTTCGTGCACCTCCCGACGTGATGCTCCAGGAAGTGCTGTGACATTCTACCTCGTAACACAATTGCTGGGCCCAGGACCCAGAGTATGCAGAAACAAGCGAGGGCTTCTGAGCCCTTTGGCTTTACTTGACTCTGTTTACTTTGAAAACCCAGACTGTTCGAGTACAAAGAATTTAAATGGAATGTCTGGCCCGGTGAGGTCTACACTTGCCAGAGCCGCGCGGCGGCAGCTCAGGATGCCGCCCGTGCTCCGCGACTTCTCCCAGCGCACAGGACAGGGTGTCTTCGTGGGCAGCTGGCTACGCCTCCCCACGGCAGGCCGTGGGGCAGACCCTGACCTGCACCCGTCCCTGTCCAGGTGGCCTTCACAAGCCGCTGGCTTTCTCCCAGACCACGATGAGGAGAAGCATTCGTGGTAACAGCGCTGCAACGAGTGACAGTTGTTGCCGCTCGCGCTGTGGGTTTCTCAGGATTTTCCGGCGAGAAGTTGCTGCGGCTGAAGGTGTTGTGCTTGGCCACCATCTCACATAGCTTGATCTCAATAAATGTTAGTCATTGTTATTACTTTTATTGAACTTCCAGTTCAGCTATGTAAACTCAGGGGAGAAATAAGTGATCCAGTGACAAAGAAAACAACTTTATGGCTTAATATGGACCAAATCTCTAAGAGTTGTGAAGTAGGCAAAAAATTGCAATGCCTTTGTTTGGCCAAGCTGTCGGGAAAAGACAAGTTGGCTTTGTGGGCTACGTACTGTCTTAAGATAAATGAGGGTGGTGAGAAGCAGTTTGAGATTGCAACTTTTCGTAGATGGAAAACTGGCAAATGGGAAGATCGGTGAATTACATTGCAAAGCACAAGTTCTGTCTTCTCAGATGAGAAACACCTTTGTTGATTAGCTGCCAGGGACTATTAATAGGAAGCTGAGTAATTGGAGTGATTGGCAGGCAAAGAGGCAGGCCCGTCTGCTTAGTGCATTTTTGTGGCATTGTCAGTGCAGGGCCTGCGCCGGGTGAACTGGAGAGGCCTGCTCCATGGGCCTTTGAGGAGCTGGCCCCGCAGGGACAGCCTGGGATCACTCCTACCCCAGCATCAACGGCTGTGGTCCTGCCCGTGACACCATGGAGACCTGTTTTAATCCAGGGGGTCAGAAGTTCTTGGGGCTCTGCAGAAGCCCAGACCAGAGGGCATGGGCCAACGATGCAGGGCTACGTGTGACTGCAGGTGCATTTGCGGCCCGAGCAGTGTTGAACTAAGCTCCTAGGAGGGCCCTGGGCGCGGAGATGGGGCTGCACCAGGGCACCCATCTTGTTACAGCACGGAGGGCGGCCAGCACGCAGACGCCTCTCACCGCCTCCTCCCGCTCGCGGGCAGCAGAGCCGTGTGAGGGTGGTGACGGATTCCTGGTAAGGACCCATCCTCCAACGCGCACAGCAAGGGGGCCAGAGGGGAAGTGGCCTCCTGAGTGAAAACGGCCTTCTTCACCAAAAGAACACATGCAACTGAGGACTCCCACTTCGTCTGGACAGGTTTGGAGTCATCCATCTGTGGCCTAATGCCATTGAAACGGGTTTCCCCTGCCCCTCACAGACGGGCTCAGAGACCCTGCGCCGCTGCGGCCCCTTCCCCGCGCACCCTTGTCTGTTGGGTGGCAGGGCCCAAGTGTCCCGTGGGAGGCTTCGAAGCTGCCCTCGAGGCCGGCAGTGCTGTGTCACACTGCCATGAAGGGTGAGTGCGCAGATGGGTGCTGGCCATGTTCTGTTCCCGAAGAGTTCTCCTGCTGAGCCAGTGTAATGTGGATAGGAGATGACCGTCTGTTCCAGGCCAAAGAATGAGACGCAAAATGATTAAGAATTAAGGTAAAAGACACTTCAGGTTAGTAGTTCTTGCCAAAAAATAATAATAATAATAATAATTTTCATTTGGATTAGATCAAGAGATTGGCTGGGAGCCAAGAACAGAGAAAGTACAATATTTAACTAAAATTCTCAGGTGGGCACGTGAGGCCTGTGTGCGTGTGTGCGTGTGTCTGTGCGTGTGCATGTGCATGTTGTTAGAACTCAGACAGGCCTCAGCTAGCGGAGACAGCATGTTCGGGAAAGCAGCGTGTGGGCTCCGGCCCAGAGCCCAGCCCCGGCACTCAGACTCTGCTCCGGCTCCACACCCCGTTCCAGTGGTGCCGTTAGCAGATCACAGGAGCCCAGGTCCCAGGTCTTGGGTCTGAGCAGGCTGTGTCTTGCTCCCAGGCACACTGCTGTGGGCAGCGGGATGGCCTGGGCACCCCAGAGCCCTGGCGGGCAGTGCTGGCTGCGCTCTCAGCTCCCGGTACCTCCTTCAGAGCACACGTCACAGCTCTCATATTCCAGAGGTCCTGGCAGTGGTGTGGCCCTGAGCATGAAGAAGGGGTAGGGTCCCTGCGCCAGCCTCATGAACCGCATCGACTGAGAGTCTGGATCCCCTGGGGCTGCAGGGGCTGAGATTCAAGGAAACAGGGAGGGGGACAGAAGGGCCAGCCTCCCTGGGGTGGAGTGCCTGCAGCTTGAGGAAGAGTGGATGGGGCACATTCCGGGAAGACGCTCTCTGAGTAGGGACCTAGGTGACGAGCCTTAGACCTGCCAGGGACACTCATTTATGTGGGAATGTGCCAGAGGAGGCTCAAAGAGAGAAGCCAAGAGGGCCATGCTGGCCTCCAGGGCCAGCAGGGTGCACGTAGGGCTGGCCGGAGTGGGCCTGAGCCCTCTGGTGTCTGTGCTTCTGCCTGCTCAGAGGGACCGGGCTGTGGCTCCTCCCAGGGTGGTAGGGGGTGTGCGTTGGCCAGGTGCCCCTCTGCATGGACTGCATCAGGCCCTGGTTTTCCAGAATCACCTGGCTACTCGGACACTTCTATATCTGTTCATTTGTTCAGTTCTGTTCAATTCATCTTCAGTCCGTGTTCAGAAAGGACTTCAGGCAATTGGCAATACGGCAGACCTACATTAGCAGTGTTAAAATGCAAAGGAAGAGGGGGGACTTGTTGAACTGTTATGTCTAATCTTTGGTTTTATGAATCTTTCCTGCTCTGCAGGTGCCTTTCTCGTGGAGACAAGGTAGCCCAGGGGCCAAAGGACTCCTTTGTGAGAAAGTCATGGGTGGGGGTTTTCCTCATCAATTCATAAAATTTTGTACATTGTTTCAGTTTTAATATGAATTTTTCCTTGCAACTTTTGGCTGAGTTCTTCCTTGTGTCTTGCATCCAACTTTAACGTCTCGATATTTTGGCGACGCGTGTAGTGCTAATACAAACTCATAGTTGCTCAAAAGAGGCCTTCCTGAATTTAATATGGATAGTGCGGCACTAGCTCAGAGCAGAGTGATGCAGCTCCTAGTCACTGGGTTCCAGGATTCTCTCCTTTGAAACAAAGTAGTTTCACCCTCCGGCCACCGATCTGTAAGCCGGCGTTGGCGGCCCTGGGTCAGCTGCGTACGTGTGGCAGGCATCAGGGGCAGAGATGGTCTTTGCACAGCTCGATTCCAACCGTCCCTTTTGGTGAATGACAGCTTTCTCCCAAGAGTCAATGCTGCTCCCCGTGGACCCCTAAGTAGATTTTATGTGAGCCTTCTGTGTTGGCTCTAGTTTGTCCCCTGGCCGTGACGTGTGTGTGGACACATTTGTCCAGTGTTAACCTGTAGAAGTGATGTGAAGATGGACTTGTGTTGCTTCGCTGTCTACTTTCTCACCTGGAGCACTGGAAAGCCTCCGCCGGCACCACACTGGTCATTAGCACAGTGAAATTCAGAATCCCACTGTTTTTATCTTAAAGACAATGAAACAATAAAAACAATACAGAATTTGAGAACAAGATGATAGGAAATCAACAATGGTTGACGTAGTGCGCACTGTTCTCTTCAGAGTAGCTGCTCGCGTTTCCAGGTACAGGCATGCGAAACTGGCCAGACAGCGTAGGCACTAACTGTTCCTTTCAATGAGCTAATAGAAACTACTAGCACAATTATCTTAGCTATGCGGTGTGCATGTACGTATCTTTGTCTTCCCTTTTTCTCTTCTCCTTTCGAGCGGTTTCTTTCCTTTTGCTATATCTATTGTACTTTTCAGATCGGAGGGGTACTGGGGATTGAACTCAGGACCTTACACTTGCCAGGCAGGTGCCGATACCCCTAAGCTTATTCACTCTTTCAGTTTCTTCTACTAGGGAAACAACACGATGTTTATTCATGTGAGTCTTATTTATTTCACTTAGAAGTATGGTCGCTAGTTGCATCCATTGACTTATAAAAGCCTTGGGTTTATCTTTCTGTGTAGCTGAATAGTTCTCTATTGTACAAAAAGACCACATTTTTTTATCCATTCCTCATTTGATGGGCATTTGGGTTGTTTCCCAGATCTAGCTATTACAGATTACACTGCTATAAACATAGGTGCACATATATCAATGTGGTGTGATATTTTAAGTTCTTCTGGAAAAATACCTAGAAGGGGAATAGCTAGGTTGAATGGGAACTCTAATCCTAGTTTTATGAGGAATCGCCACATGATTTCTGCGTGGCTGTACCAGTCTACATTCCCACCCACAGTGGAAAAGGGTTTCTTTTTCCCCACAGCCCCTCCAGCATTTGTTATTCGTTGATTTCTTGATGATGATCATTCTTTTGGGGTGAGATGGAATATCAGAGTTAAATTGCATTTCTCGAATGACCAGTGGTGTTGAACATGTTTCTATATATTTATTTGTCATTTGTATTTCTTCATCTGAGAAGTGTGTATTCATCTCAAATGCCAATTTTTGGATTGCATCTATGAATTTTGGGGGCCTGATTTTTAAAAATTCTTTATATGTTCTAGGTAGAAGTACTTTGTCTGAAGGACAGATGGCTCAATTTTTCCCCAATTTGTGTGTTTTCTTTTCACTCTGTTGGTGATTTCTTTTGATGTACAGAAACTTTTTAATAAGATAAGATCCCAGTTGTTGATTCTCTGAAGTATTTCCCCTGCAATTTGGTTTTCGTTCATGAATTCTATGCCTATCCCTATGTCTTCAAGATTTCTACCTACTTTCTCCTCCAGTAGATTTAGTGTTTCTGTTTTAGTATTTAAATATTTTATCCATTTTGGCTTTAGTTTAGTATATGATGGCAGACATGTGTCTAATTTTAGTTTTTGCCATGTAGCAATCTAGTTTTTTTCCAGTACCATTTATTAAAGAGGCTGTCTTTCTTTCAGTGAACATGTTTTCCCCCTTTTTCAAAGACAAGGCTGCTGAGTGTTTGTAGTTATATCTGCATCTTCTAATCTGTTCCATTGATCTTCGGGTGTGGTTTTGTTTGTTTGTTTGTCTGTTTTGTGCTTTTTTCCCCAGCACCATGCTGAGTTTATCATAGTAGCTTTGTAGCATAATTTTAAATCAGAGATTGTACTGCCTCCTGCCTTGGCTTTGTTGGCAGGACTGCGTATGCTACTGTAGGTCTGTTCTGGTTCCAAATGAATTTTAGAAATGTTTTCTCTAGATATGTGAACTATGCTAATGAAAATCCCTCATTTTTAAAAAGCAGTGTTAGTTTTTATAATCAGCCATATTTCATTGGGACACTGATGTGTCAAATCTGCAGAGATCAAAGAAGTCTAGCAGGGGCACTGCTGGCAATCCACATCATTAGATGAGTGGAGACTTGGCTCCCTACATGGGATTCACCTTACTGACAGAAGGTGCACATCTGTGGGTGACTTGACTGGGGAGTGAGAATAGGGTGAGGGTTAGGGGCCACGGCACGGCAGCGGGGTCCTGCTCTTAGGGAGGGGGCAGGCTGCCCATGTGGGCACTGCAGAGCTGCTGTGCTTCCTCAGCTTCAGAGTTTGGACTTAAGGCCACCTGTCCACCCTGGTGATGCGTCCCCAGCACCTGCTCAGACCCAGGACCTGCAGGAGTGCGTCAGCCCTAAATCTCCCTTACCAGATGGGGACCACACACTGCCGCTACTGCTGGGGCAGGAATTCACTGGTGAGCGGCACAGAAGCAGTCTGAGTCCCTGTAGGCTGGGAAGAGAGTGAAGCCGATGACCCCAGGGGCAGCTTGTGGGTCCTCAGCTGTCTCCTGGGCAAGAGGGTGACCATCAGGGCTGTCTTCTGTAGTGAAGGAGCAGCAGGGCAGAGAAAGGAGACTGGAGCCTGAGAGGGCCGAGAAGAAGGGCAGCAAGCCAGGCAGGCGCAGCAGGGGAGTAGGGCCAGTGGAGGGGAAAAGGCACAAAGCAGACAGCAGCTCCTGGGCGGGGTAGGCCACAGCCTGGGTGGGCCTCGGGGGGGAGGGCCTTCGGGGCAGCGACAAGGGGTCCCCAGTTTGCCCTGCTCGTTCCACCATCCTGTGGGGGTTGTAGTGGTCAGGGTGCACGGAGGCTGTGACAAGCTATGCGCAAGCACAAGCACAGGCTGTGGCAAGCACAGGGCCAGCAGTTGTAAGGACCCCATCCTGCCCTCCGCTCCATCGTCCCCCCACCACACCAGCCGTGCCTCCTATGACACATGTGGTCTGCTGTCTGCTAATTTTCCATCATGTCTGTGTCCTGTAGTGGCCTGTGGCACTTGGAGGTCAGCAGGCACATTGTTATTTCTCATTCCAAACCCAGTATCGGTCCTGACCTCACTGAGGGAACACAGGGCCCCTGACTCGCGGACTCAGATCCTCAGGATCTGACTTCTGGGCGGGAGCAGGGCCACGATGACATCGCACCCAGGGGACCCTGAGACCTGGCCCACCCATGCAGGAACTGCCTAACAGTCCACCCCTAACCTGGCAAGACTCGCAGGACCTGTTGACGAGGGCCACTGAGCTTGTGTGACAAGTGGGTTTTAGAAATAAGCATACCTACTAAGTGATTAGGAGCACCTGCTGTTTACATTATCCTAGAGGCTCAAGTGTTCTTTTCTAGATTTAGCTTAAAGTTAAAAAAAAAAAAAAAAAAAAAAGCTACCAACACGTTTCTTCCTCTTCATTTCATACTTTAGGAAAGAGAAAGAAAAGTGTAACAGGATGTGGACTCCCACGATTCTTCCTGTGGTGACTAAATATAAATATCTGTGACAAATCGCAGAAGGAATCGTTAGTGGCAGCTGTCAGCGTTATTTAAAATGAATTAGACCTTTCCAGCTCCCCTCTAATAATGAGCGCGGAAGAGACACTTAGGGCTGCTGCAATTCATCACATAGCTGAAGGCCCGCGGCCCGTGTGCCCGTGTCCCAGGCGCTGACGAGGCAGGCTCAGTGCAGCCGGGGTGCTTCAGCGGCATCAGCTCAGCTCCCCTGAGACCCACCGATGGGCACGGGGGCCTGACCGGGTGTGTGACCCGGGTCTTGTCATCATTAGCTGCTTTTGAGGAGTTGGGAGTTCAGGCCACAGCCCGAACAGGCTTCGCACAGCCCTGGAGGTTCTGGGTCGGCATCTCTGGTGGTCAGCGGGACATCGAGCCCAGGAAATCAGGGAGCCCTCGGCCCGACTGAAGGGAAGCCTGCCGGGGTGCCATGTTTGCACTGGGAAGACTTTCAAATGGTGGCTTCTCTTTGGTCTGTTTTCCCACCACAGCGGTCAGGTCGCCAGTTGGGTTGAAGGAGTCCGGAGAGAGTCCAGGGCTGGCCGTGTTCACGAGAGCGGAGCTGCTGCCAGCATGTCTCTTCAGCCACAGGTAGAAAGAAGACCGAAAGCTGCCCAAGCTTGCTGTGACCCTAGCGTCGGGCCTGCAGTCAGAACACGGCTTAGCTCACTTTGATTTTCTCTCACTTCCCTTGTGCGTTTAATCCAGAACCTGTTTACGCTTCACAGTGGCTTCCTTTGATGATCTGGCGGAATCTCTGGGAATGGTGGGGAGTTCGGCCGGGCCAGGAGGGCCAGGGTCGGGAAGTGGGGGTGAGACTTCAGGAGAGACAAAAGCACTGGTCTGTCAGAGGTTTCACTTTCTTCCTGGCTTTGAAATGAGCAGTCGCACTGCCATGACCGCTGTTGTTTCTTCCAGCATCCAACAGAACTGCTCGGTTTTTAAATACAGTTGACAGAGTCTCTGATGACCTTGCTTCCCCTCCCAAAAAACCCACTGCGTTTTTGGAGATGAGGTGTAGAGATGCCCCCGGCCTCCAGTTTCCCCAGAGGACACAGCCCTGGCCTTTGGTGGCTCCGATGGGTTGGGGTAAGAGACAGCAGTCACAGCGGCTCCTCAGGGCTTTTAGCCTGCTGCTGTAGTCTGCACTGTGCAGCTTTGGCATCCAGGATTTACAGCTAGAAAGTTGTCTTCGTCTTACGGGACAGATGTCTGGCAACATCAATCGTGATCTGGCTCTGAGAACCAGCCTGAGGTCCAGTGGGCCAGGCAGCTGTCCCCATACATGGTCATGGGGTCCCTGTCCCCATCTGTGGCCAAAAGCTCCTTTATCCCAGGCTGGACAGGTAGTCCTGGGAGAAAGAAGAGAGAATGACCTGAACTATGGGCACCTGGGTTCAGCTCGGGCATCTCCACAGTAGCTTAGCCTCTCTATAGGGAAGGAGAAGCCAGCTATCCCCTAGAGCAGGGGCCAAGCCTATGGCACACAGGCTATTTGTTCTAAGACAAACTTGCTAATGTATGAATTGCCTTTTCTAAACTAAAACCTCAATGTTCCGGCTTCGTTGTGCTGACCGCACATTGCAATAAATAAGTAGGTTTGGGGCTGCAGTCTGGCCCTAGGTCTCTGAGAGGCTTGCCACCCCTGTACTAGGGTGCAGGCTACTGCGCCAGCTGACTGATGCTGCCAGGGGTTCCCAGCTGATGTGAGAGCCAGCTGACTTGTGAAGTCAGTGAGGAGAATCCCCTCTAGTCCTGAGGGAGATGGACGGAGCTGAAGGCTGCCACCTTCCCCCTTCTCTGCTCGCAGTACCCAGAGGTCAGGTTGGCGGCAAGCTGCCGCCTGTTGGGGCAGGGACACACGTGGCTCAAGGGTGCAGACATAACCATATAGGGGGTTTGTGGTAGAAGCAGTCATGGGTCTCCATAGTGCCTTCACTTTCAGAGCCAGCGTGTTGCATGTGGCACTAAGCCCACTGTCCTGAGGAGTAGCACACGGTCCCAGGGTAAGCAGCTCATGCGTGGTGTCCTGCTGATCGCCTGCGGACAAACCCTTGGCAAAGAACACAAGTCACAAGAGAGCAGCCTCACAAAACATGCAGGGGACAGAGCCAGGCTTGGTGTAGCTAGCTGGGCTCTAGGCTGACGGGGCCAATGGCAGTTCACCCGGCACCTGGGGCCCAGGGTCTGCTCTCCACCCCGAGCGCCCCTGTCTCTTTGGAGACAGTCAGGAAGGAGAAAGTGGGCATGCGTGCGGGGCACCCCAGCACTGCAGGCCACCAGGAGCCCGTGAGGGTGGGGCCACTGACTGTGTTCTCTCCCCGGGTTGGTGCAGGCCTCCTCAGGCATGGTGCCTCTGCCTCCCGCCCTGAGGGGAGTCACCCTGCAGGGCCTGGGAGAGGCAGGCCTGCCGCCAGCTGCTCCTGGGGGTGATTGTCCTGGAGCAGCTGCTGCCTGTTGTTCTCCTTTATTTCCTAGAAATCGTTTTGAAAGAAAAATTGTTCACACCAAGTCAAGAGAAAGAATAATTCTCTAGGCACATAGGTCTGAGGTGGGAGCAGCCGGGATGATCCCTGCTAAGCATGGGCCAACTGTTGTACGTCGTGGAGCCCAAGGGTGGAAAGGGCTTGGAGCCCTGGCCGTTCACTCGTGGCCGGATGGCAGCTCGGGGGCGGGAGTGCCTGCAAGATGGTGAAGCTTCACTGTCAACTTGATTGGCACGGGGCTGCTCAGCAGAGGAGTGAAGCACGCTTCCGATGCGTCAGGGAGAACCGTGGAGGCGTCACCTTGGGGTTTGCGCAGGTCCCTGGCTCCGCCCTCTGGCGTGCTTCCCCTGTGCCCAGTTTCCTGACCACCAGCAGTGTGTGGCTTTGCTCCGCCCTGCCTGACCACTGTGATAGTCCTGCTTGGATCATGAGCTGAAAACAGAACTTGTGACCTAAAGAAGCTCCTCATCTTTTAAGTTGTGTCAGGTATTGTGTCCCTACAATGGGAAAGCAGACCAATATGTGGGTACACGTGTGGCAGGCCCCTGCCCCAGTTCCCTGTTGTAGGGACCACTGCCCCCCCCCCATTTTCAGATGCTGGAGAGGCCAGGTAATGTGCCCGTGGTCACATGTGGGGGTGGATTTGGATGCAGGCCCTCTAGTCCAACCTGCTAGGCCACTACAGCCCTGGGGCATGGAGAGGCGTCCTCTGGGGGTTCGGGCCTTGGTCATCCACTAGGGTAAGGACCACATAGCCGTGTTCATGCTGGGAATGATGAAGACCTGCTGGGAGCATCCACGTCCCAGAGAAGCTGGAGATGCCAAGGAGTACTGCCAGAGACTTCTGGGCATTCTTAGAAAGGATGTCTTCTTTGTTTCATTTAAAATGTGATTAAAATTTCCACGAAAAAGTAAAAGCCTACACATTAAACTGTGAGGCCAGGAAGGGGGCAGATGAGCTGTTTCTCTTCCATTCTGTGGCTTTCCCTGGACAAGGTCCCAGGGTCAGAGGCCCCCAGGGTGTTACATCTTGTACACAGCTCCAGCCCCACGACGTGCCCCTCTTGGGAGGGGTGACCCTGGGCAGCCCACTGCGACTTCAGTGTGAAAATACAAGGAGTTCAAATAATGGCTGCAAGTGACCAGTGAGTGCCCTTGAGGCGGGTGTCAGGGCTGTGCTGGGGGCAGAGGCTGAGCGGAGTGCCTACCGCTCTGTACATTCTCTCTCTATCCGTGTCTTACTCCTACATGGAAAGTCACACCTGAAGGGCCTCTCCACGTCAGAACTTGCTCAGCACCTCCGCTGTGCTCGTGGGCATTGTCAATGTCAAAGGCAACTATGCAGTGGCCACGGGGTGCAGGGTGAGGGTCCTCACTATTTCTACCTCTTGGCAAGGTGGCCTTGGCTCCTGCTGTGGCATGGCTGTGATGTGGACAGGCGCACATGCATGGGTCATTTTAACATGACTTGCACTTTCATGCATGCATGTATTTTTGCAGCCTAGTTCTAAAATTTCATTTATTTGAGTCCGTGCCATGTGAGGACACAGTTTTATTTCCATTTTTAAAAATCAGCTGTCCGGTAGACTGGATACTGCATAATTTACCCAACCATTATTGATGGCATTTGCTTCGGTGCTGGCATTGTCCCTTATTGCAGCCAGAGGCAAGCACAGCCAAAACTGTGAGGGACACTTCCCTTGCCTGTGGCAGTGCCGTTGGCATGGACATGCCCACAGCTGCCCGTGTCTGCTGCTTCTGGCTCCCCTCTCTGGTGCTTGGGTTTGTCAGCTCTTTTAGTTTTGGACATCTGGCTATAAAAAAGAGAAAGCACTGTATTTTGTTTTCATCTTTATCCCTCTGGTAACTAACGGAACCATTTCATGTTTTGTATTGACTATTGACACTCCTGTGTAGTTGGACGTGTTCTTACTGATCTGTAGGGGTTTATATAATCCAACTTGCCTTTTTCTGTTATTTTGAGTTCTCCGACAGAGCAGTGCAAAAGTCCACAGCCCGCTACACAGGCGTGAGGTGCTCGGGGCAAGACGCAGGGCCCATTTGTGTTCTCAGCAGGCACAGGTCGCCAGTGGCTGGGACCTCAGAAGCGTGGAGGAGAACACGCCACTCTGCAGGCAGTGCCTGTGGACTCGCGAGCGCTGGGCCAGGACCCAGCTCCAGGGCCCCAGGCGTTCTCTCACTCTCCTCCTCCCCACAGAGTCAGTGGAAGAAAAAGCCTTCCTTAGCCTCTTGGCTCCCGACCCCCAGCTCTCACCTGCCCCTTGCCCCACGCTCCTGGCCTAGAGCTGCTCCCTGTCAGAGCTTGTGCTGTGACGTCAGTCCTGCATTTCTGCACTTGGAAATGACAGCTCAGCCTCCTCAGCCCCTGAAGGCGCAGCTTGGTTAGAAAGGGGGGAACTCAAGGTCGAGCACCGGGGAGGCGCTAGGTCGCCAAGGCTGAGACCCCGAAGCAGCCCGTCTCCCTACTAACATTTCCTCTTCCATTAAAATTAATTTCACAATCTCCGGCGACGTGCCAAGCCATTGCTGATTGCATAATGGCTGCGACTCGGGCCTGTAAATTCATTTCACCACCGTTATCTAACTCATTACCTTGTAAACTGCCTTAATATACTGCGGCTCCACGGAATATAGTCTTCCTGTAAGGCCAGATTGTATTCCAGAGCCCTGAGAGTGGACGCTGTGCGAATTAATCACTCCTCCCGCAGCCCATCTTTTAATTCAGGTTAATTCTGCTGCCTTTGCCCCTCCTCCTCCTCCTCCCTCTTCCTCCTCCTCGCCCTCCTCCTCCTTCCTTTTTGATTTGCCTGGAAAAGTTGATGAAAATGCAATATTTATGATTCGTCCCAGTCCACCTTCTCGTGATGGGAGTGGCACTCCCCGCTGGAGCCTGGAATGTGCCGCTTTGAAAGCATCTGCAAATGAAAATTGCTTTTTAGCTTGGCTGCTTTAATGAAATGTATCTTTGAGCATAATAGAGAGCAGTGATTTCTTATCCCAGCAGCCCTGCCTTGTGTTTAAAGGACTTGCCTTGTGCTTCCACGATACTGTAGGGTTTTGTTTTCCTGTCTTTGGAAGTGGCGAAAGGACCATTCGCGGGGTGGTGAGGATCCTCAAGACCCGGCTTGCAGCTGGGGGCGGCTGTGCCCTTCCGAGGCACTGCGCAGTGTGGGGCCCAGTTCTGGTTATTGCAGGGAGGTGGCATTCATGGCATCTTGCGGGCACAGGCCAGGCATGCTGCTTCTCACCTCTCAGGGCCCACGACAGACAACCCCACCCTGGCCTCACCACAGAGGCCCAGGGGTCAGTAGGTCCAAGGCCAAGCATTGCTGCTCCGTGGAGCTAGAGTCTTCTTCCAGCAGGCTTTTCCAAGAGGTGCTCCAGAATCCCCCTAGTTGAGGGGTGCACCTGCTGCAAGGAGCTCAACGCCTCTGAACCCCAGTTTTCTGGCCACGAACCAAGCGTCACTATACCCACTGTGACAAGCTGTCAGGAAAGTCAGTCAGTTCCTCACTAGTGCTTAGTGGGAAAATGGGCCTCAGAGGGGATTGCAGGGTAGCTGGTACAGCGGTCAAGGGAAGATGCAGAGCCCAGCCCTCCCTGCCCAGACCCTGGGCACTCCCCGCCTTATCCCTGTGGCCCTCTTCACCTGTGTCTTTTAGGACTTTCTGCCGTGGCTTGGCTGCATGAAGGATAGTTGCAAAGTAGGCCTGGCCCCGCCACCGTGGCTGCTGTGTCCCAGTGCCAACTTCAGGGTCTGCATCGGCTCGTTGTCCTGGTAGTGACCATTGCAGACTTACACCCTCTCGGTCGTCGCTGCAGCCGTGTGTGCCCAGATACCTGGGAAGAGGACAGCAGGGCAGGGGAGGCCCCTGGATGGGCAGCTTGCTCCTGCACTGGAGAACGCCTGCTAGTTAGGTGTCACCAGCCAGATTTGGAACCGTGAGTTAACGTTTTATAGGCCATTTTCTCATGAAGAAAAGCAAAGCCAACGCAATTCTTGCTGGCTTTGGCGTTTTGGCTCCACACTCAGCACATCAGGCAAAGTCGCTGTGGGAATGAAATCCCTCAAATGTGCCATCTTCACTGCACAGAGGAAAATGTTCTGTTTTCATTCCTTTAGCAAAGACCCCCAGACCCTTTAATTTCTAGGCAGTCAACACTGGCTGAATCTGCCCTAGAGAATTGCAACCCCTGAAACGAGCTCCGAGACTAGGAGATAACTAAGAACTCGGATAGCCAGAGAGGCCCGAGTAGGGAGCTCAACGCTTGATGTGTCCTGCTGGCACAGGAACAGCTGTTCAGAGGAGTGTGAGGCACCTTCTGTGCCTTTGAATGTCCCAGGAGCTCTGAAGTGACCATGACAGGGCCAAAGGGCAGGGTGTGTGGGCGGGCCAGCCGGGCTCCCTCTTGTGGGAGTGCAGAGATCTAATCCGTTAAAGTGAAAAGAGGCTGCATCAGAGATGCAGGTCGCAGGGTCCACCCATGCCCCTTGTGTCCTCAGCCCTTACCAGGCCGTGCTTCCGCACACAGGTTCAGCCCTTGCGGGCTTCACCGAGCACAGTTCTCTTCTTGCACATGAACATTCAGCCATCTGGCTTTCTGGTTTAGGGGAGGAAGTGGGGCTGGTGTGCGATGCGCCCATGGAGATGAGCACTGAGAGCCGGTGACAGAGCTGGGACAGCAGGAGGACGCCTGTGGAGGCGCGTGCCCGTGCACCTGCCATCCGCCCGTGCATCTGCCCACCTGTCAGCCCACACGTGCATGCGCCACACACACACACACACACACACACACTCTCTCAGATAGATTCCTACCTTCCTCAGAGCCCAGAGAGGTCTAGTGGTTCATGGAATGTTCTAGAAACTATCAGGTTTTTAGGAGCAAATGTTCTCATGTTTCAGAGCTACCACATTTATCGTGCACTTGGGAACAGTTTCCTCCAGAAAGGTTAACCTTTTTCCTCCTGATATTTTTCACCTATCTCAAGGGATTGTCCGCCTTTGTGTGAACATCCCGTGGGAGTGGGACTATAAAATGGGACAAGGGCACGTCTAGGGCAGGGCTGCGAGTCAGGTAGCACTCTGAGGCTTTCCCACGAAGCATCGCTGTGATGTCCTCTCCACCCCCACTCCACACATAAGGGCTGTGCTTGTTGCCAAGCTGCAGCAGGAAGAGGTCCCTTGGCCCCACCAGCGCCACATCTCCGCCCCCACACTGCATTCCAAGGGGAGAGCTGCCACCTGGGGCTGCAGTGGATGAGGTCTGTGGCTTGGTCCTGCCCAGCTCAGCCAAGTACCCATGTGTCTCCCCCAACTGTTCATGAGTTAAGCCAAGCGGAGAGGCGCTGCACCTCACGCTTGCTTCTACCTGCTCACCATTAATTGACTACGTTTTCTTCAAGAGGCAACAAAGAGTAAAACCCATGCCGCTGCTTTTCTGTTTAGCTGGTTGTAAATATTCAGTCACAATTTGACTGACAGTGCAAGATTACGTTCCCCAAAGCTTGCGCCGTATGTGAATGTTTTAATTAGGATTGTAACAAGCTATTGAGAAAGTTTGAGCTAAATTGGTTCAGCTGTTTTTGCATTAGTGAAGCATGAAAAGAAATTTTTTTCATCTATTAGAAAATAGTCCCTTTAAAAAAAAATTAAACCAAAGCAACTGAAAAATCAGCCAGTTTAGGACACTTATTTAAAAGTCAGCTGATTGGAGCTAGGTTGGGATTAGCTAGACAGATTTGAAGCATTACATGAAGTTCATGAAGGTGGCCCATACTCTGGCCACTGTGTGGAAGGCTGAGGGGGCTCGTGCAGGGCGCCTGTGTGGTTCAGATGTTTGTAACCTCAGGAGGGAGACTCGGCCCCCACTGACTCAGAGGCCAGGTGCCCTATCCAGCCCATGGCCCCCACCCGCATGGCTGCTCAGCTCTGAGCAGCGGCGGGCGGCCACGGGGCTGCTCTGTTAGGAAGCCATAGCCGGGGTCCAGCTGCATCTGCGTTTGTCACCCCTCACCTGTGCAGGCTCTGCTTCTGCCTCTGTACTGCCTGTCTGCCTTGGGCTTGGCGCAGGCCTGAGCTGGGCCCCGTGTCTCTGGCCTTCTCTGAGCTCTGTGTCCTTGGGAAAGCACAGCAAGGCTGACCGCTGACCGCCACCCACTGCTCCCACTGACTCCGGCTTCCAGCCCAGCCCCAGCCCCTGCTTCTGCCCTGTTGGGACCCACTTGTCACTCTTCCTGCATTTCTTCCTCCTCTTCCAAATTCCCCCTTCCACTGGGACCCTGTAGGGCCGGGACCTGACAGACAGGCCCGCTCGTGGCCCCTCTAGGGGACGGACGGTGCTAGATAGCACCATAGATGTGGGCCAGCATTGCAAGATGGCCTATGAAATCTCCATCCTCAGATGCCGGCAGCTGATTTAGATGTTCTTAAAATACTGTGTAGGCCACGCACGACCAGCCGTGGCCCCAGGAGGACAGAAACAGCCGGTGGTCTCCAGTCTTGGTGTGAGCACACCTGAGAACAGGCGCAGTCCCGCTCTGTTTTCTGTTTGCCCCGCAGGTGCCCCCCTCAACACCTACATGAACTGAGCACTTGGAGTCATTCATAAATACTTCTGGGGGCCGGGGCTTTTCGTAAGTTCCCATTCAGGGCAGTCTTGCTTCACGCTTCGTTCGGCAGTTGTTTCGCCTTAACTGCTAGTTACAAGAGACAGCCGCGCTCATCTCCACACACACGGATTGTTCTCATTTTCCTCTACCTGAACACGGGTACCTGGAGAGTCCCAAGAGCTAGTCCACAGGGAGCTTTTCGTGTGCAGTGGCCATGAAAGCTGTCCTTTGGGTTGTTGGGTGGGATGACAAGTGAGGCATCTGCCTCCTCCCCACAGCCACGGGCCCTGTGGGCCTGCTCCCGGCAGCACCCAGCTCAGCACCCTGGCTCGCAGGGCCCTTTCTGTCCCTTGTCCCTGAGCTCCTGCGGGGGTGAGTCCTGCCATGCCCATACCCCACTGCCACGCAGAAGGAGCACTACGTAAGTATTTGTGCAGTAAAAGCCAGATGCCTGCATCCCCCGTCTCCGCCTTCCTCTGGAGTCTGAATGAGGGCATTTCTAGCTGTCAGCGTCATACTGTTCATCAGTGAAACCTAAAATCTAGCCCTGTGTAAACAGAGGTGCCTGCATGTCACTCTGCGAGAGTCCAGGGCTCGGGCCACCCCCATCTCCTTCACACAGCTCCCACAAAAACTTGTCTGACGGCAAGCTTGCATCTGTGTTTGCAGGCTGGGGTTGGGCTTCAGGCAACAGGGAGCCTGGCGTGGGGCCGGAGACCGTAATTCTTACCAAAGGGAGCAATCTCGTTAATGCAGGCGGGAGGAAAGGAAACTTACATAAAACCATATAAAACCATTTGCTCCACCGGGAGTCGTCCTGCCAAATGCTCCCCGTAAATTTCAGCCTGGCGTCAGGTGGGAGGGGGAAGACACTTTTCTGTGGTGCCCCAGAATCTGGGCCACGGAGCGCCCTGAATGGGAGCCTGGAGGAGGACTCTAATAAGAGTGCCCCCCAGCCCCGATGCCCACACCTGGCAGAGGGTGAGTTGGGCACGGGGGCACTGAGAGCAGGTGGCTCGCCCTGAGGTCAGCCAGCGAGGACTAAGGCCCGGGCTCACTCCCTGACCGCCCGAGGCCCCTACCTCGAGCGCAGTGTCTGGGTCGCTGGCTTCTCCTCTTGGTTTTCTTTTCACAAAGAAACAATGAACTCACACGTCTGCCGTGCAAAGTTCTCTTAAACCCCGTGAATTATTTTCTCCTTTGGCTTGCCTTCGTTGGGCTCCGGGGTACCAGTGGTGAGCCCCCCAGGCCTGTGTTCCATGTGCATGCGTGTGGGCTGCCACCTGCCACGGTAGAGCACGTGAGTCCAAGCCCAGGCTCACACTGGGATGTTTGCCTTTAAAATGCCCAATTCCCCAACACGATGGCCCGTGACTCGGTTGGGCTCATGCCTGCCGCCCCCAGCATGGGAGGGCCGAGGACCCGGGCCTGGGCTCAGGGCTCTGTCATGCCCCACAGAGTGGGAAATGAAGCGTGCAGCTCAGCGGCCTGGCCACGGCGGACCTCCATGCCTTTCCGTGGGGGCGAGGGATTTCGAGTCTCCATCTCCTTGTTCTCCATCTCCCTCTCTTCCAAGAAGGGAGGAGGGGAGGGGAACATCTAAAGGCTCGCTCTGCTGTGACTGCTCCCATCAGAGTCTGCTGTGTGTTCAGCAGAAGCTGGGCAGTGAGGGAAGGAAATCAAAAGAGACGTGGATGTTGCCATTGCAATGGCACTTTAAAGGGAAGGCCTGGGAAAGGAAGGCCTTTATTAAGTAATTAGCTGTAATAAGCTCGAAGGAGACGACAGATCAGAGGAATCCTCCTGGAGGGAAGCAGGCAGCACTGATGACTTCTGCAAGGAACAACAAGGAACGCTGCAGCTGAGACCTGGAGCTCGGCAAAAGCCTGGCCCTGTGGGGAAGTGGATCTCGGCACATGGTTGTCTCTTTTCGTTGACCCTAAATTACAGCCGGAGTCATTAAGATTCAAGCCAGCCTGCCCTGCGACTGTCCCTCTGCCCTGTCCATCCTGGCAGTGGGGTGAGAGACGTGGGAGCCCACATGTGGCCAGAGGTGCTCCCTTCTCAGTCCAGGACCTGAAGGACCACATGACAGGCCACGGGGGGGGGGAGGTGAGAGGATTCCCTGGGAGGTGGTCAGAGGACCTGAGAAGTGTGTGAGAGACCCGTTGTCTGCGGTTGGGAGAGAGCGCCCCACAGTCTGTGAGCAATGAGAGCAACAGGATAAAGATTAGTTCAGAACAGCTTATTAGTGGGGCAAGAGGAAGACACTGCCCCGGCCTGCTGATGTGGGACAGAGAGGGTTGTTGGGGACAAAGATACACTGGGACACAGGTCTGGGCCAGCTTTTCTTGCTTGTGACACAAAATAGAAAAGTGCAGGGACCCTGTTGACAGCGGCCAGAGCCCTGGAAGGTGGTCGCCTCGCCTTTGGGAGGGAAGGGTGGATTCTGTCGAGAGCGAGCCCACACAGTGGGGAACGAGGCTCTGTCAGGGTGGAGGTCTGCCCCTCCTTTTCTTAGTCAAGGACCTGGAGGGCCACATGGCAGAAAAGCGGGGGGCACACCAGGAGAAGCCTGGGGGTTCAAGGAGGGGGCTCTGAGGGCCAGGCCCCAAGAGGCGAGCCCTGGGCCTGTTCTCGGCACAGGAGGTGAGAGGAGGCACAGCGGGCAGGGAGCCAGCCCCAGAGGGAGGAAAGAGCCATCCTGGGGCTGCGATGAGGCTGGGGCACCAGGGCCCTGACACAGTGAGGCAGAGGGAGAAGGCCCCCAGCACAGGCCCTTCCAGCAGCGCAGAGCCCCCGAGGACAGTGGGGGCTCCTCTTAGGCTGAAGCTGCCCGGCTCTGATAGGGACTGGGGGACTCAGCCTGTCCTGCCATGTGGCTGCCACATCTAGAGGAGGGGGTGCTGGGGACTGGGCAGAGGTGTGAGGAACTGGCCAGCTGGTGGGCATTTGTAAGCCGCTTGAGGCTCTTCCAGGGCCATGGTGCCACTTGAGGGCTGGGAACAGGCAGTCCGACATGTTCCTCAGGCCTCTTCCTTTACCTGTGCCGCATCACTGACCCACTTTCTCTGAGAAGGGCAGGTGTGCTGGTTCAGCTTTGGCTCCCACTGTCCTGCCCGAAGGCCAGCCAGGAGCCCCTTCTGCATGGACACAGCCAGGCCACAGCACAAAGCCGGGCTGTGAGAAGAGCACCACTGTCCACATCAGGAAGAGGCTGCAGATGGAAGCAGGGAGCAGCAGCCCTCCGCCTTCTGTTGCCAAAGCAGGGAGCGCCTGGTGGTCCAGGGCCTCGCTCGGGGCACAGGGCAGGTTCCTGTCCTCGAGAGCGGCGCTCAGCATGGGCTGCCTCTCACATGCTCACTAACCAAGGGCAGGGTGAGAAGTGACCAATGGCCTGCTTGCAAGAAGGCGACTCCCTGATGAGGCACAGGGCACCAGTAAGTGGCCGGCCCGTAAGAGCGGCTCAGAGGGTAGAAGTCCAGGAGAGGCACACCTGGAGAGGGGTCCTTCAGCAGGGTCAGCCTGTGGAGATGAGATGTGTGCACTGAGTCCACGAAAACAAGAAAGAACCCAGCTGGCAGTGATGTCGGGAAGAGAGATCACGGCAGAGGGCACAGCAAGTCCCAAGGCCTGCGGGAGGGTCTTCCGGTGTTCTGGCCAGCTGGCACAGGTGTTTTCAGCAGGGAGGAGGAAGTAGAGATGACAGGGCCTTGCACGGGGCCAGGGAGGTGGGGAGAGCTCTGAGGCTTGGGTCTGAGGGCCCCAGGGGGAAGACCCAGGTGGCTCCGGGTGGCTGAGGGCTCCAGGGGAGGAGGGGAGTGTGCAGTAGGCAGCAGAGGTGAAACCAGGTGTGGTGGTTTGCATCTAGTTGTCTCATGCAGTCACTGGGGCGGCTGCTAGAGTCTGTGATTCATTCATAATCCAATGCTGGGATTACTGGTGTGAGTGCTACACCCCCCCTGGGGCAGATAATCTGCATACAAATGTAAGGAGGGGAGAGAGGCCTTCTGGCTGCACAGCTGCTGCCCCTCCCTTTGCTCTTTGCTGTTTTCAGCCGCCATGAGCTGCTGCCCTCTGTCCTGTGCCACTGTGCCTTGGAGCCAGCCAAGTATAGACTGAAACCTCCACACACTGTGAGCTAAATAAACCTTTCCTCCCTTCATTCTGGGTGTTGGGTGTTTTGTCCCAGCAACAAGAGAAAAGTAACTGAGACACCAGGTAGCTGCAGGTCCCATAGAGTCAGAGTCCAGCCTGCCTCACGACGACCCTTACCTGTGTCCCTCCCCGTGCACACATGCCTGCATGGCCTCCACGGCCCAAGGAGCAGCTTTGGGCTTTGAGGTGTGAAATCGGGAACAGAGTTCCCTCCAGGCCCAATGTTGTGTCACTTTTGTGGCTGAGCCCACTGCATCTATGCCACAGGATTGTGTCTAGTTCCAGGACAGCCACTTTCAGGTCTTGGGGTACTACTGGACAGTGGGCCTGACTCCTATGTGAGAGCTGACCATTTTCGTATTTTCCAGCTCCTATTATTTGAGCTGAGTGTTGGGGACAAGTGTCCAGTAAGCATGAAAGCGTCTTTCGTGGTGGGTGGAGTTGGGTCTTCTGAGAGGCACAGAAGTTTTTGCTGTCAGATTCTGTGACATTGACCAGAGTCTCAACCAAAGTGTTGAACAAGGTGGCCAAGCCCACATCTGGGCGGAGGGAGCCTGCTGAGCTCTCAGGGTTATGCAGATGCCACGAGATCCAGCAGGCGAGAATGTATGCGCTTGGGGCTCCCGTCCTCTCCCGGAGCCACACAGGGGCCAAAGCAGCAGAAGCCTGCACCTTTGTGGAGAGAGCCAGAGCCGGCGCTCACCCAGGCAGGAAGGCCGAGGTGGGTAGGTCAGTGAGCACAAGCAGCCAGAAGGACGCTGCCTCGGGTGTGCGGACTGAGGAACCAGACACAGAGACCACTGCCTCCAAGTTGCTCCTGGCCAGTGCTTCTCACGTGGCTTGATGCCATCACTGAATGACAGGACCAGCGTCCTCCCTGAAGTAAGGGCGTGAAAGGACCTGGCACCCGGGCAACAGACCCATAGTCCTCCCTTAGGACTTGTGTCCGTCAGCAGCACCCCCAGGAAGGGCCATCTCTCAGGGTCACCAGATGCAAGCCTTAGAGACACAAAGGAGGGGTAGAGCCGGGGCAGGGTGCAAGTGTGTCTACCTGGCCTTGCTGGTCCTCGGAGTTCCCAGGGCTCTTCACCCCTCCAGATGAGCTGGTGAGCATGCGAGGCACTGCTTGGGCCCAGGGTTTCTGGGCCTTGGCTCCCAGTAGGGCTCCTTGAGCACTCCCTGCAAGCGAGGCTCAGCCTGGGCTGTCTCTGCTGTGTGGTCAGGAGGGAGGTTCTAGAGGGCAGCTCAGGGCCCACCTAGCCCTGGCATAGCCTGCCCTCACCCAATGACCAGGCCTCTGTGCATGGCCCACTAGGCTGTTTAAAGCACATATTCACAAAACTGCCCTCTTCTGAGATCCCTGAGAGATGGTAGCCCATATCTTAATTCTAGTGAATGACCTTGAAAGGAGGAAAATGGGTCCAGGCCAAAACCCAAGGGATGGCAATGCTGCTGCCAGAGGAGGAGTGACAGGCCATGTGGGTCCCTGTGGCCTGCACGTGGTCACGGTCCCGCATCGGTGTCAGGTGCCCAGATGTTTGAGCCCCCAGAGATCCACTGAAGCAGGAGCTCTTGGGGGGACGAGCAGCCCTCGGGCTGTGATGATGTGCATTTGGATTGGAGGCTGCAGCCCTGTACCGCTGGGCCAAACTTGCCCCATTTTGGTCTTCAGCCGACCCCGGGCCCATGCAGTCCAGGGCCCAAGCTGAGAATCCTACTTGACCTGATGGGGTTTTGTTGCTTTAGTTGCTCTTGTGACACCCAGAAGAAGCTCAAAGTATTTCACACAAACAGAAGTAAACAAGTTGTTTTAAAGGAAAGAAAATTAAGTCCCCAGCTGGAGAACAAAGCCGTGGCCCAGCGGAAGCCCCGCGCGGCCACCAGTCTGCGCAGCTCCGGCCCTTCCACACGCTGCTCTGGTTTGGGCTGTGCTGAGCTTCAGAGTCACCGGGTGCACTGGGACCTGTTTCCTCCAGAGTCAGCGCTCAGGAGCGGGTCCTGGGCCGGTGCCAGAGCCAGGTGCTGAGCTCCCACGCTGCAATGGTGAGGGAGCCCAGAACCCCCAGGTCTTTGTGCCCCTCCCCTGCAGACCAAAAGGCAGTGTGCTCCTCCGGGTCCAGCTCAGCACTGAGGGACCATGCCCCATGTGGATTCCTTAAACGGAAAGAACTTACGTGGCCCGTTCCCGCTGCTGCCGGTGGTGCCGTGTGCTCCTGCTCGCCGCCGGAGAGGGGCTCGGCATGGGGATGCTGGCATTATTCACCTCACTCTTGGCAGACATTTGACTTGGCTCCAGGTCTCCCTGAGAGAGGGGTGTTTCTGTGGCCTTTCAGAGACCGCGTGTTTTTGGTGTGCAGTGCACGGGTTTCCAGGGCTCCCGCGCCCAGGCACGAAATTGCTGGCTCCGGCAATCACATCCGCCCATTTCCCAATGTGGCTGGGAACATCAGCGTGTTTTGTGGCGTGCTTGAGCAAGCTGACCTTGCCACCCCCTGTGTCTAACAGTCCCTCTCACTGCAAGTGCCTCTCCAAGTTTTTGTCAGAGGTTTGAAAGGTGCTTTGCTTTGCAGTTGGGTAATTGCTGTTCCTTTTCCAAGATTCTTAATGAAGCAAGCGTCTTTTCATGTGTTTCTTAGAGTTCTTTTTTTTTTTTTCCTGTTATTAAATTTCGGCTTTATTCTTTGACTCATTTTTCTGTTGAGTCATCATTTTCCTACTGATCTGTAGAGCTTATTCGTATATACTGGGTCCTAATCCTTCATCATGTCTG
Source organism: Octomys mimax (assembly GCA_002564305.1). Classification (NCBI taxonomy): domain Eukaryota; kingdom Metazoa; phylum Chordata; class Mammalia; order Rodentia; family Octodontidae; genus Octomys; species Octomys mimax. Next base: position 6,366 of record NDGM011179293.1, on the reverse strand, counting down.
CGCATGGCAAATAGCGCCTCCAGTCAGCATCTTTTCCTTCCGTTACCACCTTCGTTGTGGTGTCTTCCGGTCAGCAGGGCTTCTCGAGGGAGTGTGAGGAAGCTGGGTGTCACTTTCTGTATACACTGGGGTTTTTGTCTCATTTAAGAGCTCTTTCCCCAACTCGAGCTCAGTTACATCTTCTGCATTTGCATCCAAAGTTTTCAAAAGTTCATGCCTTTGCCATTTGCATCTAGGTCCTTTGTCCTCCTGGAATTGGCTTTGGGAGGTGTGTGTGACAGGGGTGTAATCTCGCCTCATTCCAGAGGGGAGCTGCCTGCGCTGGGCAGCTGGCTGGTAACTGCTCCGTCCCCTGCTGTTCACCACGGCCACGTGTGCTGTGCTTGTGTGTGAACTTTTCAGAAGTGGGCAGTTGTGCTTGTGGATTTTGCTGTTTGCCTACACCTACACTGGTACTACCTTGAATTCATGTTCCACTAGGCTTGGGCTTGGTACGAGATCAGGCAAGTTTCCTTACCTTTTCTCAGCAAGATTATTTTGCCTTTTTTTTTTTTTTNCACAGTCTAGTTCAAGCTGGCCTTGAACTCATCGTGTAGCCCAGGCTGGCTTTAAATTCCTGGCAGTCCTCCTGCCTCAGCCTCCCCAGTTCTGGGATTATAGGAATGTCTTGCCATACTTGGCTTGTTCTAGACCTTTTGCTAGAAATAAATTTGGAATTTATTCCACATAAATTAATAAATTTGGAATTACCTCCCATGAAAACATTCTGAAATTTTGGTTAGAATTCTTTGAACCTGTAACCTAATTAAGAGATAATTTACATATTTACAATGTAGATTTATTTCTCAAATTTTGCAAATATTCCAGTTATTTCTGTAATATTGTACAGCTTTCTTTTTAAAGGCTTTTATCACTCTCATTAGGGTTAATCCCAGGTGCTTCATTCCTATTGCATAATCCCAGGTATTATGTCTTCTACATGTTCCACCTGTGCTGGAGCATTGACACACATTGGGTATTTGTACATTTATCTTATATCGAGCCATCTGTTCAAATTCTAATTTCTAATAAAGTGTAGATTCCTCAGAGTCTTTTGGTGTAGAGAATTTATCATCTATGAGTGATGCTAATTTTAATTATCTCTTTCCAATCACTGATTCTTCTTTCTTGTTAATTAGTCTATGTTAAATAGAGGTGTTAATTAATAGTGGATAGCTGTCTTGTTCCTAATTTAAAAGGCAATGGTTCTAATGATTCATCATTAAGTGTGATGTTTGCTGTAAGTTTTTCAAAGATAACCTTTAGGACATTTGGGAGGCTCCCCGCCGTTCCCACTTCGTTAGGACTTCTTACCAGGATTGATTTTTTTCTCCTGTAAAGATAATCAGACATTTTTCTCTTTAATCTATTAACATAGAACATTATATTAATGAACCATCCTCTCGTTGGCTAAAATTTATATGGCTCTGACAAATGCTAGCTAGCCTCTACGCAGACACGTACTTTATGATGCATGTCTGGACTCCTTGGACCCGAGTTCAGGAGTGAGATAAATCGCAATTTTTCCATGCATCTCTGCGCTTGATTTTTGTATGGAGGTTATGCCAGCTTCGTAAGATGAAGTAGGGTGTGCGCTCTGCCTTCCTTATTCTCTGAGAGTGATTATGTAAGGTCAGAATGCTCTTTTAGCTGTTTGGTAGAACTTTCCTCCAGTCCCCGGGGCTGTGTATGGACTTGGTGACAGACTGGTGACATCTTACCACCGAGCCACTCTGTATCACTTTCGTTGTCCTCTGAGGAGAAGCCTTGGCCTTCTGCAAGCGTCCCAAGGGCGCACATCGTGGACTAGCTCGGGAGGCCTGTCCCGGGCCTGCTTCTTAGGTGGTCTTGGTGACGTCCGTGCTGACAACTCCCTCTGTGATGTCTGGCGCTGTGCTCCCCACCACATGTCCAGAGGAAACTGAGAAACTTCCCTGGTAGCTGCATTCGCTGCATCACGCACAACAGGGGAGAGGACCAGGCCAGGAGGAAGCGGCTGCTAGGGAGCCACACGGAAGCAGGATGGCTCCGAAGCTCAGCTGTCCCTGAGGGCCTAGTGGTCATGGTCGGCTGTGTGCACGTGTGGTGGACTGCAACCTCATTTTCTCCCTGTATCTGTCTTTCCCTTTCTTTCTTTCTTTTTGCAATTTTCAAGACTATGCCGTCCTACAGGCTGTGTTACCATCAATAACAGCCCAGGAATGCGTTCTAATCCTCACCAGAGCTACGGCCAAGTCCTCCCAGATTTGTTCGGGTATCTCAGTAACTTAAACTCGCTCCCCTGAGCTCTCAGCACAAAGCAGTTAAGACTGTTGCTCTTTATGGAGCCGGGGCTCCTGCTCTGTGCTGCAGCGGTTCACGCCCAGCCACAGTGGAGTTGCGAAGTGCAGACCGGGCCAGGAGTGCTTGAAACGGGCTCTTTCTTGAAGCTCGGCCTGTTGGAGGAGCCAGCCAGACGGTCACTGAGCCCACCAAGCCTCACTCCAGCCTTCCCAGTCTTGAAGTCCACATGCCTTTCCTGCCTCAGGACTGCCGCGTGTGCTGTTTTAATCCCCCCTTCGCAGGCCAGCCCTGCTCCTCCCTGTGTCCTGGTACAGATGCCACTTCTTTACACAGCCTGGCACTGAGCCCCTGCCCTTGGCACCCCGAGCTCACCCTCCAAGGTTCCTGCTTTCGTGTTTTGCTTGTCCCCATCTTGGTGCTCGTCATGGTCAATGATGGCTGATGGCTTTCTTTTCTCTCTCTCTCTCTCTCTCTCTTTTTCTAATTCGTGCCCCACCCCCCGGTATAGCTGCATAATGCCAGGAACTCCTTGGTTTTGTTCTCCTGGCAGAACACCCAGATCCTGGCACAGCACGGGCCCCCAATAAATGATCCAGGGCAGCAGGGAGTCCTCAGCGGCACTTGTCATGCACAGTGGCCAGCATCTGCCTTGGGCTGTCCCAGAGGCCCGTCATTGGATGCCCCCAGCCCAGCAGGCCCTGGCAGCCCCAGAGAGGAGCACCTGCTCTTCCCCCCACTCAGCCTTTCCTTTCCCTGCCCCTGGCAGGTCCCCCTCATCTCCCAAGACCGAGCTCCTCAGGGCTTTGTCAGTCTGTTCCCACAGCTTCCTCCATAGCTACTGTCTACTCCAGGCGAAGCCCAGGCCTGGGCACAGGCTGTGCCAGCTCCAACCGCATGTTGCCACCTCTGACCGAGTCTCAGGCATGCCACCTCTCTTCTCTTATCTGGGAGTTCCATGCACGAGGCCCCACCTCCAGGTGTTGTGAGTGTAAGCCGGGGACGTGTCTGCACCACGTCCCTTTGCAGGGACCCTCCAGCCTGGGGCTGTTATTTTTTCTCTTCTCGCCATGTCCTCCACAATCTTTGCCAGGATGACAAGCCTTCTGAGGGGCCTGTGAGCAGGACTATTTTTAGTCCTGTTTCAGGATGAAGAAACTGAAGCTTAGAGAGGTGGGTTTTGCCCCAGAGCTCAGGAGCAGCAGAGCAGCATCCGGACTCAGGCAGCCAGATGTTCCCCTGATCGCTGCAGGGCTGATCCCGGCCCCTGCCAGAGAGCCTACCAGGACGTCAGGGCATGCCCACAGCACCCCGGTGCCCAGATCCTGCTCCGTGTCCTTCCTCTGCCCCTCCCCTGGGGCCCAGAAATCTTTAGGAAGGACAGCCCCCAGCTCCAGTGGCCACCTGGCCCCAACCGGGGTAGGGAGCACAGAAACAAAACTGCCCCGAGCAGCTCCCACAGATGACAACCTCTGTTCAGTTCACTCTCAAGGGAGAAGCCCCGACCAAGCCTTGCTGTCTCTCCACAGGGCAGGATGCTGGGGGAAGGGAGGGCGATAATGGACCTAGCTTCTAGGACACGTGAGACCACAGCCCTCTCGGTACCCCAAGAGGAAACAGCCATACGGCGGCTCTGCGGTCAGGCCCTGGCTGCCGGGTCTGTTCTGGCTGCCCACAGAGCCAGGGAACGCCTTTCCAGTGGGCTTCAGGAGCTCCCGGAGCCCGGTGCTGGCAGGCACAGGCTGCAGTGACAGCCACTGGGCTGAGCATGCACCTGCCCTGGCTCCTCGCCAGAAGCAGTGCAGTTAGTGACCTCACCTGGGGCAGAGAAGCTCACGCCTCTGCCTCTCCTTCCTCCGAGGTAGAGCTTGGAACCAGTGAGTCTGCGGTGAAGAGCGTGTGAGGCTGGGGTCGGAGCCGGTCCTGGCCCCTGGTGGTTTCCAGATGCCGTGGCCCGTGACACTGCACCGTTGCTCTGTGTTCATCTGAGAGAATCTGTGCACAGCAGGGGCCAAGCACAACACACTGGGCCTGCAAGAGCTCTGGACAGGGACTTGTGCTCTGGAGAGCCCGGCACACTCAGCACCCACTCAGGAACCGATGCAGGGGTGCTTGACATGCTGGTCCATTCATTCATGGGGGGGGCAGTGCCTCTCCCTCAGGGCTGTCGCCCTGCTCCTGTTCTGAGCCTGGCCCCATGGAGAGTCCGGGGGCATCTGTGAACAAGACAGTGAAGCTCACATCCAACCCTGACGCTACACTAGGCACTTCCCCGGGTCGTATTGAAGCCTCCTGCACGCTGTGTAGAGGGCCATGTGGTCTCTGGGTCCTCCATGGGTGCACCCCTCTCTCCTGGGTGGGGCTCAGAACCTCTGTAACTTGCAGAATCTCTGCAGAGGCGTTCAGGAGCACAGCCCGCCTCTGCCCCAGAATCACTCAGGTAACAAGGGATGTGCAGGGGCAGCGCCAGTGTGCAAGGCCCAGAGGGCAGCCTTCCCTCTCCTCACAGCTTCCGGTGAAGTCAGAGGTGGCGCAGAGCTGGGGGAACAGGGCTGATCCCAGGCCCCTGCCAGAGAGCCTAGCAGGACGTCAGGGCCCCCTGGATGAATGAATGGACCAACATGTCAAGTGCCTGTGCATCGGTCCCTGAGTATGTGCCCTGGGGATGGGGAGGGACAAGTGGCACTGAGCCAAGGACATGGCTGGCCAGGGAAGCAGCTCCCAGGCCCTGTGGGGCATGGCTGCGGGTAATGGAGACACTGCAGGGTGGGGCGGTAGGAGCCTGGGCTGGCACTGCACTGAGGCATCCGCCTGGGCTTTGGGAAGCCGCTGCCGAGTTCTGGGCTGTCAGAACTTGGCCACTGGGATGCACAGGCCGTGCCCCCAGCCCGTTCCTGCTGGCTCTGAGTAAGTACAACAGGGATTCTGCCGAGCCCAAGGGGGTGAGGAGCTGTCTCCTAATGAGGGTGTGTCCAGGAGCCTGAGTAAGACAGTGAGTAACCCAGAAACAGACTTGGACAGGTGGCAGCCCGGGGCTGGGGCTCCAGAGGTGCTGATAGGAAGGTGTCACGTGGTGTGCAGCTGCTGCAGCCTCAGCTGGCCAGTGGGATCGGCAGGGAAGCAGCTTCACCCCCTGAGGAAGGACAGTGCCCTCACCAAAGCACAGCTGTGTAGAGAAAGGCTGATGTCTCCGCAGCTCTCCAGGACCGCGTCCCAGGCCCCTTGCGCTCGGCAGCCCTGAGCGCTCTTGGGCTGATCTCTGCAGCTTGGGCTTGTGCTAAGATGAGGTCCTGTCATGCATTAGAGGCCCCTAGAGACCACTTCAGTGGGGAGGCCGGGCTGCAAGCAGCTGATCTGAGAGGCGATCACAGAAGCACTGAAGCGTGACTGAGGAGGGGAGACAGAGAGGGAGAAAGCCAGAAGGGGCACATGGCCAGAGCCACAGCCCTTGACCACTGAGCACCATCAGAAGCCACCCACAGCACACTGCAAAGAAGGGACTGGAGACAGTGCTAGCCTGGCTCGCAGAGAGTGAGCCCGGGTTCCTTCCCCAGGGACCAGTGCACACAGCAGAGCCGCCCACCCCAGGGCATGATCCCTGTGGGCCAAGGGCAGGCGAGGGCACCAAGAGCGTGCACCCAGGCTCCGTGAGCACCTGCTTTATGACTCACCGTTCCCTGGCACACCTGATGCTTACGGCTGGGAAGCATCTTTGTGCAAACGCCCTCCGGGGCGGAAGGCACAGCTGCAAGCCAGGCTGACAGTAAGATACAGCCGGTAGGTGAATGGGTAAACAACAGAACTCCAGCTAATTAAAGCGAAACCAATTAAAACACCGCAAGAGCGGTGCAGAAAGTAAGAAAGCGCTCAAACAGTGACAGGAACAAGATTAAAAACAATACTCAGGCACCAGCTGGAAGGGTCCCACTCACCCACTCTAGGAAAAGTGGAGCATGAGAAGTCGTGACAGCAGCGGGTCATGACCTACAGAGTAAATAGGAGTCCTGAGTTTGTGCTGTCGTAAACAGTCAGGGAGCTGAGGTCCCC
>NDGM011179288.1:10240-21331 GCA_002564305.1 Octomys mimax | reverse complement strand
TCTCATGAAGTCTACAAGTTTTCCAGACTAGGATAGAACTCCATTCTTCCCCTTCTTATGTCAAGGAGTATTCCTTTGGGGTAGAGCACTATTTCTAAAAACCTCTTTTAAAAAGCAAATGTTCACCCTAAGAAGATTATCTGAACTATGCAGATAATCAAACTAATGCATTTTATTTATATTTTAATCACATTAAATAGGCCAACTTTATATATCTATATCTATATCTTATCTTGCATTTTCTCTTCCCTTTGAAAGCATACACATTAGCTACACAGTACATATTCATTGTGCACAGCACGATGCTCTGATATACGTGCTGAAATGGTCACTGCAGTCAAACGGAGGGGCACTGACATCTGAGCAGGAAGCCTAGACTTTGATGTAAGGGTAGGAGAGGCTAACATCATGATGAGCAAGCAGGGCCAAGTGAGAGGACAGGGGCAGGAGACAGAAAAGGGCCAGGAAGGAGATCCTGATGTGGGCAGAGATGGCAGAGAGCCTGAGCACCTGTGAGACAGTTCGAATCCTCCACAAAGTGTTTCGCTCTACATATAATATCTATATACATTTGACTCTCTATGGGCCACTGAATGTTGCTCCATTTTACTCATGCTCAGTGTCATCAGGCAGCCTGCTAAGTTACATGGGGCCTTGTTCTAATCATACAAATGGCTTCAGAGGGAACAGTGTGAATGACTGGGGACCACACCATGGAAAATCCTCACTCCTGAGAGGGGAAATTTTATTATTCTTTTAATTTTTATTTGTTTTTAGATTTTATAGAGAATAAAAATGCTTAAAAATCATTAGAAATGATACAGAATTTCACTAAACAAAATGATAAGAAATCAACAATACTTGTTGTATTGTATACAGTTGTCTTCAAATTAGATGTTCAGATTGCCAGATATGAGCATGCAAAATTGGCCGATAAAATTACAAAGAAAAAAGAAAGTTAAACATTAGCCATTGCTTCCAATGAACCAGCAGTACTCAACAGTGCGATTATTCCAGCTATACTGTGCGCATACATATATATTTTCCCTTCCTTCTTTCTTTCCTCCTTGCCTTCATCCCAGCTGTTCCTTCACTTTGTGCAGTTTCTTGCCCATTCACAGTATCTACTGTACCTTTCAGATTTTCTTTACTCTTTCAGGTTCTCATGCTAGTGAGACAACACGATGTTCACACATGCATATTTGATTTATTTCACTTATAAGTACGGTCTCTAGTTGAAACACACTGATGCTAAGCCAGTGGTGTTAATATGATTAAACATATGTTTGCTTATTAAGAAATTTGTGCAGGAGCAAGGAGAGAGATCAGTAGCTTAAATGCTCACCTGGCAAGCACAAGTCCTGAGTTCAACCCCCTGTACCACAAAAAGAAAGAAAAAAAGAAGCATTTTGCCTGGGAGATAGCTCAGTGGCTTAAGCACCTGTCTGCCAAGTGCAAGGTCCTGAGTTCAATTCCCATACTGAAAAAAAGAAAAAAGAAAAGAAATCTGTGCAACTAGAGCTGATATCTGCACTCTTTTTTACAAAAAGTAATTAGATCTGAGTTTTAAGATCCTCACAGATACTTGTGTTTGTTCAAAAGATCAGCTCTGAAAAATGTTCCCTCGACTTAATGATCCTAAAGATCGGAGTTGCAGCAGTGGTGTTCCTGTAGCACATGATTCTCTCTCTGAGTTTGTGACAGCTGCCTATGGGCCTTGACGTCCCTCCCTCTGCACTGTCTGAGCACCCTCTCCCACACAGGCAGAGTCTGAAATCAGCACACACATTGCATATAAACATAGCACAGGTGCCTTTCCAGTCTGGGGATCAGACTGAATGACTACTAGCTCTCTACTGTGAATAAGGTTCATCACGCACAGAAGGCAGAGCTGTTTTATGTGGATCTGTCTCATGGTTGGCACTGAATCTTTGGTACCAGCCCTGCAGAAATAATGCTATGAACTGGACGTGATAATTTTCTTTTCTACAGAAATTTAAGTAGCAGCTGGCAGAGCCAGGCCACTGTATGACAACATTTTGCTACTTCTTCAGAACTGAGATGACCTATCTTTTTGCTTTGTTCCAGGACCACAAAATGAAGGGCTGCTCCCCAAGGCAAAATTGACCCTGGAATCCTGGCCGAAGTGGTTAGGATTCTGAGGGAAACACTTATGCCATACAGACCACTGGCTTGCACAGGCAGAAGTGTTCAGTGGAAGGAGGTGTGACATCCCAGTGGGAAGAAATTCTGAAGGCCTCATACGTGCATGGATGCTTGTGCTCTGGTGGATCATGGTTTCATGATGACCCTTCCCTTTACAGGCATCAGGAAAAGGTGGCTGCCCTTAATCTTTTTTTTTTTTCTTCACATTATTAGCCAAAGAAAGAACTTGGATGGAAGAAGTGAAGATGGTAGGATTGATAAAAACAACAGAATTCCCATGCAAAAATGAGCCCCAAAGGATTTAACGGACACCTACTATATGCATCTTTACCTTCATATGAGACATTTTGAAAGCATCCTTTAAAGAAACAAGAAACAATAGCAAAACTCTCCTATCAGAAAGTTCAGTAATGTTCATAGGGAATTTTTAGAAAAGGTTCTTTAAACTTTATGTTTATTCTCAGACTTTATAACTTTATGGTCTTAATTGCTAAAATATAATGCAATTTCTAATTTATAAGATGAAAAGACTCAATACTAATCTTTAATAAAATGTTAGACACATCAGAATATGTAAAACAAATCAGCATAGTATATCAGTTTTAAGAAATTACAACTTTAAAATTCTGTGAATAAGAACTTTCTTTCTTTATAACTGGTCATTGTTGATATAAAAGATTGTTTTAACTCATGTCTATGTGTATCCAGACTTCTTAAAGGAAATTTTAGTGCTAGTAATTTTCTAATGAAGTTTATTGACAAATGGCTAATCATAAATAAAAATTAGCATTTTACAAATGAACAAAATTAAAACAAGACTCCTCAACAGACAGCATTTGGGGAGAGAAGAGGTAATTGATGTGCTTTAGAAAAGGGTCCATAAGTGTGAAGGCAAAGCTTAAAAAAAAAAAAAAATTAAAAGTTTGCAGAAAACAAACTGAGTTCAGAGGACATATTTTGTGATCACACTAAGAGAGAAAATAATTTAAGGTTATCATTCTGCTATTACACAGAGAAATAACAGTACCAAGAGACAGGCCAACAAGTACAGACTTTAGAGAAAGTTAACTCTGGAGAAGCCGCAGGTCTGGATTTGGAAGTACATGCCACCAAGCCACCTCCATCACTCACACACATAATCTGCCATCAGCACATTCCCAAGTACACAGTTTGGTGTTGTTTCTTAAACACTTGTTTAAAAAGGCTAACAGAACAGGACTAAGTCCTGTGTCTGCGTGTCCTATTGGCCTTGGAGGACTCTGCAATTCTTTGCTCAGTGTTCTGCCATAGAACCAGGGCCCCATTCTCTGTTTTTCCGTTTCCCAGGTGATGTGACTCTTGGGTGCTTGTCCCACCCCAACTTTTGGCAGCAGTCCTTCTAGAGTGACCAGGACATCACCAACCAGTGGAAGCAGCTGGCCTGGTATTCAACACAAGAGCATCAAAAACCCAAAGGTTGGGGCTGGGGAGATGGCTCAGTAGAATAAGCGCTTGCCTGGCAAGCACAAGGGCCTGAGTTCAATCCCTGGTTTTGAAAGAAAAAAAACCCAAAGGTTTTAATATTTTAACATGTTCCAGACCTATCCTACCTTATCTACTTTCTTAATTCAACTTTATTTTTATTTTATTTATTAATTTTTTTTATTTTATGTCTTTGGTACAGGGTCTCACTATGCAGCTCGGACTTGCAATGATGCTCATGTTTCCAGCCTCCCCAGCGCTGGGATCACAGGTGTGCACCACCACACCTGGACTGGGTGGCTGGTTCAGTGTCCCCGAGGGCAGGGCTCCTGTGTCATGTTGTTCTCAATTCACCTTTAAAGCCAACTAAAACTTCATTCATTGTCTGATCTCTGTATTCTGAGTACTATTTGGCAATGAATCTAACAGCCTTGTAGTAACTATATTCTTATTCACTATGCCTGAAGGTGTTCTAGATAATATCTTTTTAAAAAGCGGGCCGGCATCTCTGAAAGCTACAGCAACCTTGCTAGAGACTCCCCCAACTTACTGGAGCAACAAAGGCTTTGTCCTCATGCAAAAATGTCATCCTGTGATTTTTACACCTGTGACTTTAGACACCATTATGTACATAAATGTAGTAGATCACAAGCTCTTGTTACATGTTGACACAATTTTTCAAAGTATCAGATAATGAAAATTTCTGAGAGCTATAGATATCTTTAACACACACATAGTGTCTCAAATTTCCCAAACCGTGAATACCTTGAATGTGGAAGAACTTTCCAAACGTAGATTGTTGCTCTAGTTAATCCCCCACTTCAGGGTCTCTGATATTTTCTTTTATGAAACTATGGAAAACTCTGATACTAATCCTTTCTATGAATCAAGCTCTGAAATGTATATTCTTATTCATGTGATGGCATCTCCGTAAAAACAAAGAGCTTGTTTGCCTTTATATTTTGCAGTAGCTGGCAGCTAGCTAACCTCCCTCCCCTTACTTCTCAGCTTCTGGTTGTTTAGAAGAAGGAAGCAGAATCGAGGGCAGTGACATTATTGAGGGCCAGGCATAGTCCCAGGCATTCTTATGTGTGTTGCTTTGCTTAAAACTCGCAACAGCCGTGGCAACTCAGGACCTTACCAAGGAAATCGGAATAATGCAGGGGAAAACATGGTGTACCTCTCTGTGTACCATACCTTTCAATTCCTCGCCAAAGTAGTATATTAGAATGAATCTCAGAAGGCAGACCGTGTCTACAGATGCATGGCCAAGACATTCTCCATCAGGGTTTCTCAAAAGACAGTCTTACATCGGACCTGGATAAGACATTGGGCACCACTGATTTGCCTGGAGGGAAACATCACATCATCCTCTTTGAATCGTATTTCTCATCTCCTGATTAAGTCCAGAGAGCAAAGCCTTTGCATCCTACTTTTACTTCAAGTGTCTCTCACATCATCTATCGTTCCTTTAAAGAGAAGAGCGGCCCTCAGGCATGCAGCCTTTGCCGCCTCATATTTAATTTCATTGCATTCATTCTTCTGGTTATCTTCGGCTTAATGACAAATGATGCTGATGTTCCTTTGGAGGCATGGCAATGTACCATTAACCTGGTAAGTACATATGATTTCAAAAGTGAGGATATTTAGAGCAATATCAGGTCAGGGGAGCTGCTTGCACATTGGACAGGCAATCATAAAGGTGAAGGCATATGCCTGCTGCTCGGGATGCTGCGCAGAGAATATCAAATGAAACGCAGGGTTGCCTTCCATGTTACATTGCCTGGTCCTGCTTATGAGTAGCTTGTTTCCTCAAATTTTACTTCAAAGCTTGTTATTTGGAACACTAATAGTAGTTGCCTTTACGAAAGCAATTGTTAATTTTTCTGTCTGTGCCAGAAGCTCCTACTTGGAATATGGTAAAATTAGAATGACTGACTGGTATTTCAAATGGATATTGATTTTCAAAATTAATTGTTACCTAATACCATTATGCTGTTTATAATTAAGTAGAACTGACCACAAATGGGATAAGAAACCTCCTTGTACATAATTTATAAACTTTGGGTTTTGAGGTAGGAATCTGATTTGACAAAGACAGGGAGGAGAAGATTATGAAAATACCTCTATAGGTCAGTGGCATTTTATTGTATGTCTAGTTTCTTCTCAGAATCATAAGGGAAGCTGGGTGTGGTGTTGCACACCTCTAGTCCTAGAACTCAGGAGGCTGAGGCAGGAGGATCGTTGTGAGTTCAAGGCCAGCCTGGGGATAAAGTGAGCTCAAGGTCAGCTGAAACTGCACAGTGAGACTCTGTCTCCAAAGGAAAAAAAAAATCATAGGGGTCCCTACAAGTCAAGAATACAGCAAAGAGGATAACCAGGGTGGCTTTCTGCTATATTATGCTTTTTAAAGCTCACACAGAAGTGAATAACGTGCAAAATATGACAGAGAAGGAAAGGATGTTAACTACATTTAGAGCGTAGGATAGAAATGACAGCTACTGTAGTTGAAGGTTGGGGTTCTTCACCTGCAGAGCCACCTCCAAATCCCGGTGTCTAATGCTTATTGTTCATTAATGTGCTTGGTTTTTTTTTCCCTTTTTGAGGCTCCCATATTATATAAATTTTGCATACCTAACCCCAGAAAGATGGAAAGTTTTGTTCTGAAATAAGTTAGAAATGGGAAGATGGATAAAGATGAGAAACATGGAGGGCCTGCAAGATAGCTCAGCGGACTAAGCTCCTGCTTAGGCAAGCACAGGGATCGGAGTTCGATCCCTGGCACAACATGCCACACCGGTCCTGACCCGCGTGTTGGGCCGGCCACCGAGACCGAGAATGGTGGCCCATGCTTATAATCCCAGCACTGGGCAGGCTGAAAACAGCAGGATCACTATGCGTCCTAGACGCCTAGGACGCATAGTGAGACCCTGTATCAAATACATAAAAATAAATAATTTATTTGTTTTATTTAAAGAAGCATCAGTATCCAAAAAGAAAACTTCTCTAGACATTCTGAATGAAGCCCGAGGACAAACCTGGGGCAGGGTAATGATTCTAGCTAGAAAAGGACCGCTGCAGTCCTGGAGTCGCCTCCAGGTGGCGACACTTCGAGGATGAGCGAGGACGTTGAGGGTGCTTGGAGAAAGGGAAACGCAGGAGGGGAGGGGAGGCTGGTGGCGTGAAACACCCTGTGGACCGTTCTAGAGGCGGGCTCCTGACTCTTAGACTGCACTGCTCCTCCTCGTAGCAGCTACGTAAATGAGATGCTGTTTCTCTACTGCTGGCAAAAACCCGTGCATCCTTATAAAGTCCCTGTCTGCACAAGCACCGTGGACTCAAATTCTCCCAGAGACCGCTCAGCACAGAGACAGCCTGGAAGAGGGGACTTAGAGGCTCGGAGGGTGCCTGCGCAGGCTCCCAGAGAGGAAGGACAGGGTAAGCTGAGCACGGTGGAGCACGCCTAGGATGCAGCACCCGGGAGGCTGAGGCAGGAGTGTCGCCGCGAATACGAGGCCAGCCTGGGCTGCAAAGTGAGCTCAAAGAAGCATGAACTGCACAGCGAGACCCTGTCACGAAAGGAGAGAGAGAAAAAACAAAAACAAAACAAAAAACCCAAACACACACATGCACGCACGCGCGCACACAGAATAAAAAATGATTTAAAAGAGACAATTTCATTTTGTACAGCATTTACACTGCACCCAATAAATATATTCTTGCACACTTTTCTGGTCTGTTGTCTTATTTGAACTTGTTAACCAAACACAACTGACACCTCCCTGTCAGATCCCTCCGCGTCGCTGCCGCCACCGCAGCCAGCTGCTGCCAAGCGAGCCAGGAATCCCGGAGCAGGCAAGCTCGCCCCCTGCTGCCCACAGCGCCTCACTGCCCCCGGAAAGGAACTGAGACTTGGGTTTAATTCTGATCTCAAGGATTTCTTCAACAAGGCTAAAAGGAAAAAAAAAAAAAAAAAAGAAAGAAAGAAAAAAGAAAAAAACAAAAACCGCTCAACAAAGAAGGGAAAAGAACAGAAGGATCACTTCTTTATCACTGCCAAGTTTCTGTCGATATTTTTTGGAAAATAATCCGGAAAGGTGGGTTTTCCCTCCTGCAGCTGAACTTGCGGGTCTGTCTCCTGCAGCTCAGTGTGTGCACAGCCTCAGAGGGACAGGAGCCCAGCGACACTCCAAGTCTCAGGAGGACATGGAACAAGTAGGACGCTAAGAATGAAAGCTGCACTCGCCCCGGAAGCTAGTACAGGTCTGTGGGCTCTGCAAGCATTAACAGGCGGATCTGGGTAAAGTAGACACACTTTTCTCTATATTTCTTTTAGATTTTTCAGCTTTCTGTAAATTCGAAATAGCTTCCAAATAAAAAGTTTAAAAAGAAAGAAAGAAAACGTGGCTTAAATCGGCTATGTCTCTCTAATAGGACTTTTCTAAAATGTTAAACTTTTCTGGGTTTCCATGTTCTTATCTGTGAAAAACGAAACGATACACACTTGCCTAGTATAGTTGTCAGGACAAAAAAAACCAAAAAAACAAAAAAACATTGCAGGACAACAAACAAACTGCCATTGCTTCTTTGTTTTTCTCTTTTTGAGACGGGGTCTCACTATGCCACTTAGGCCTTGGACTCACTTTGTAGCCCAGGTTGGTCTCGAACTCACCATGATCCTCTCTCAGTTTGCCCGAGAGCTGGGAGTTTTATTATTGTTATTGGACGGAGGGGAAGACTGGCTTCCTTCCGTCTAGGAGATGTGCTATTTTGACTACCCAGCACTGGCAAACATCAAGCAAACATTTCAGGTATCAATTCATAATGTGTGGGCCAGCCAAATAGCTCAGCAGATCAAAGCATCTGCAAGCAGGTGCAGGCCATGCCAGCCCCACCCCAGGATGTGCTGAGACAGCAGTTGAGAATGGGCACCTGTAATCCCAGCTCTTGGGAGGCTGTAAACAGGCGGATCACTACGAGTCTGATCTAGTAGTGAGATTCTGAACACCCTGTAGACTCTTCCCTAAAATACCAAAAAACAACAACAACAACAAAAACCTTAATGTATTAGGGACATGTACAGTCCATAATCTGATGCACATGATGGAGGCTTATTTATACATCCATCCTGAAGCGACTCTTAGGAAAGCTACGTCTTCTACTCATCTTCTTATGTGAAAGCTTGTTGGTCTGGTTTTAATCACAGCACCTCAATGAACACAAGGCAGGACTTACTCCCGTATGTGGAGTTCTTCCATTTCACCACGGGGCTTCCTGCGGGAAGAGGAAAGGGCACCCTCGCTGCCTGCGGGAGTAGGGCTCTTCCTCTGCCCCCACGCTCTTCCTCTTGGGAAGCTCAGAGACCGCTGAGGTGGAGGATGGGCTTAGAATTCAGGAAAACCTGAGTTCAAATCCATGCCACATATCATGTAAATGCAATGTAATATCATCTTGCGTCTCTTGTATCTCCAAACTAATTTGTGTGAGCTCAATTTCCTCATCTATAAAATGGGATACACATTGAATTTATTATTATTTATTACTACTATTACTTTACAATTTTAGGGTTATAAGTACCATGAATTTCAAAGCTAGACACCTGGGCCAGGGTAATGCAGCTCAGTGGTAGAGAACGTGCCTAGCCTGCTGGAGTCCCTGCATTCCACCCTAGAACAACAAAAGCAAAGAAAAAGCAAAAAAAAAAAAAATAAATAAAGAAATAGCTAGACATTGTATTGCTGTTAGTGTTTTTGTTATTGATATTATTGTAAAGTTTTGCAATCTTGCTAAATTTATTTTTATCTGCTTAATTCAAACCCCACTCTGAGTCAGAGAAGATGGAATTTCATTTAAATTTGTTTTTTATGATTGTACTTATATGTAAAATAGTTTAACAAATGTTTTTAACGTTTCCAGTTGAGGGTATTTATTCTTAAAACTAGACCTTAGAAACCTTGTGAGCCACCTTTTCCATATTAAAGATTAGTAAATCAATTATCTATCCATCTATAGATAGAGTCCCAGTTTGTTGAAGAGCCAAACCTGAAACTCAGATTTTTTTTTTCCATTGTGATGTGGTTTTCATTTACCTCTCATGGCTTTTTAAAATTTTATTTTATATTTATTGTTGATATTTTTATTATTGATCTTTAAATGTGTCATACACAGTACCATCAACTTGTTATAGTCTCAAAGTGTTAAGAAACTAAAACCACACAAAACATTATGATGGATGCGAAGTGTATTTTAAACATGTATAAACCTATAAAGATGATGGAACCATCTAAAGATTAATGGTATGGAAAGGCTCCAGAACTGGGATTTGAATTTAGCTACATTGTTTGACACTGGCTTCACTACTTAAATGCTTTGGGATTTAATTTTCGTATTTTAAATACTGGGGATTAAAATCCTGACCTAATACAGCTACTAGGAGGGTTCACCATGACAGCATGAAAAATTCTTAGCACATAACATGCATGTGATATGCGTGAGCTCCCCTCCCTCCCTTCCTCGTTTTAGACCTAATCATAAACACACACTGGGCAGGGCAGTGTCCACCCAGCCTATGGAGAGGTCGCCCAGTACAGCGCTAATGCTGGAGCCAGTGGTGCCCACACAGCAACCAGGAGCCTTGCAAAGCCAAAACAAGTTATAATTATCCAAGTTGTCCACAAGCAAAATCTCCAATTAGAGATAATCAAATATATGTGCATGACATCTTCTCTGATGGTTGAACACTGACCTGAAATGACAGGTACACAAAAAATGACCAGTTAATGACCCTTGAAATGCACACACTTCATCTCAGAGCATCGGTACTCAGTCCTGTCGTGGACATGACCAAGCCTCCTTGGCCAGGGCTTTGAGAAGTGCTCTCACCCCACAGCACAGAAAGTGAAATGTAAAAGTGACAGCGTGAAGATGGAGTGGTTTAACAAATTTATAACGCCTTGTATCCAATGAAAGGTCTGAGGATCTAGTTCGCAGCCATTTTAAGAATGGCAGTCCAGTGCAAACTTACAAAGCCTCGAGTACTCTTAATTACTCAACCCAGTAATTATGGGAAATGCAAATACCAATTTGCTTGCACTTCATATTGAGATTAACTGTCAATGTTGTGAGTTGTGGGCCTCTATTCCTCACAGATAGAGCAGACTTCCTAAGTGCCCTGTTCACACCAACAACTCAAACTGAAGCATTACTTTTAAAACAAAGTGAAAGATTGAATGTAATGCCGATGGAAATAAAACTTGAGAAAGGAAAGAAAGGAAGCCCACCTAGGAATACCTCAGCATCAGCAACTGAGAGGTGGCTGAGGCTCAAAGGTAAAAGCCTTGAAGGGTTTAAGCTATGGTCTCCCACATTCACTCAGCCACTCTTCTGTAGTGGCACATACCAGGGTTTTCCCCAGTTGTCTGTCCTCTTTCCTGCCATCATGTTCCTTCCCTGAGAAAGTAAACT